>SNQN01008819.1:0-27671 GCA_008642245.1 Bassia scoparia | reverse complement strand
AAAATTCAAAACCCGAAGTGTGTTTAAAAGGAGCTGTTTGTGTGAGAAGCCCCATTTGAACTAGAGTTTGAAGAGACAAAAATCTCGTTAAGACGAAGTCAAAGTATATTGTCGCGAGACCAACCAAGGGACGATTCGCAAACCTGATTACCCTTTCGCCTAGGTATGCAAACACAATTAGTTTACCTGTTACCGCGCCCCATGCGGTTTTTATGCCCTTGGAAGCACCTGGATCCTCGTTGCTTTCTCCCTACGCCACCTTGCTTTCAGAGAAAATGAGTAATTGAATACTTCGAGCCTTCGTTCCACGGTAGCTTTCCCTACGGCTGACCTTGCTTTTCGGGAAAGGAAAATGATGTAATGCCTTCCTACGTGACCTTGCTTTTCGGTGAAGAACTAATGTAAGTTCCGTGAAGCGCCTCTTCCTTCGAAATTCCACTACCGACCTGGCTATTCGGTGATTATGTACATGCCTTCCCTCACGGCTGACCTTGGCTTTTCGGGAAGAAAAGAATGTAAGTCACTCGGAAGCGCCTCTTCCTTCGGAAAATTCCCACGCTACCTTGCTTTCGGGGAAAAGTTGTGTACAACATCGCGTTATAGCCATGAATGCCTAACGCTATGCAGTGATGATATAGATCCTTCGGAAACGTCTCGTTCCTCAGAAACCTTCCTACGGTACTCGGCTTTTCGGGAGAATTTTCGTTTTAGAAACATTCCGTGTATATAGCGATGATCCTAGTAGCGTGAATGCAACAGCATGTAGATGGTCTAAGCTTGTTGGACTGGTCAATTGCAATGTATGTTGTGAGCATGCATATGCATCATTAGTTCTTAATGCTCAAGATATGCTATAAGGCTTCCAGACTGGTATATGCGAAATGCAATCTTTCTTCATATCTAAGCATGGAATAGACAAGAAACTAATGTAAAATGCTTTGGATTGTGAATGAAGCGTCTCAAGCCCCATCGAGGAAAGCAATCTTGTATTGCAAGGAGCCCCCAACCCATGAGTTGGGTTGGGAGTGGCTTAATTATGTGTGATGCTTGTTTAGTGGGTGAGCCCCCAGTTTGATGAAGCATGGCAATGTTGAGAGCAAGTAAGAGTCATGGTCTTGCTTAGCCTTGTGGCCATAATGTAAGAGAGTACTGAAATGTTGATTTTGATTGCCCAAATCAGTAACTTGATGTATGCTGCATAGGAATGAGGAACATGGAGAAAGCTGCAATGCGATGCTTTCGAGAGAGCCTGATGACTGCTACAAGAGATAGCCTAAGGAAGAGTTGAGGAGAGCCCTTTAAGTGTATAAAGAACTAGGCTAAAGTTCAAGAGAAGACAAGGCTAAAAATTGTGACTAAGGTAATAAATGGAATTATTGTTGCCAGATGATATAGTTCAAACTCGAGTTCCATGTCGGGTGCGCTACACTAGAATTTGTGCTTCTAGCTTAAAAAGAATCAACCAAGCTTGGGAGAGTGACCTGCTAACGTTAGATTATGGTTCGACCTCGAGAAGATCTTCCTACGTATCCTTTTGGAATCAGACCGTCGTAGTTCTTGTATGATTGGACACATGCTCTTTGAGAGGTTTGTATAATGTGACTGTGTTTGCCTTGAAAAGCTTGATACACGAAGTGACCACTGCCGGTGTGCCTTTCTAGACTTTGCTTTTTTGTTTGAATTGGCTTTGAACTTTGATTCGCATTGACTTTGATATATTGCAATTTGTGAGACTACATTGACTTTTATTTTTTTTCTTTTTTGCTTTTTCTCCCATTTTATCTTCTCTTTTTTTTTTTGTTGCAGCATTCTTTTCACGCACCGGTGGTCCAAAGGGTTAAGGCAATGTTGGTGATGAAGAAAGATAGGCTGAAATGATACTGCTCCAAAGGTTGCAAGATTTATTGATGTGCATGAAGGGAATGAGGGAAGAGTTTTTTTGGAGCTATGAAGGAAGCCTCTTGACATGTCCATGCAATTGAGATCATTATTAATTGATTCATGAACTTAGAGCACAAAAACATATCGAGTAGAGAATAATATTAATTAAATTTATTAATAAACCAAATGATTATTACACAAAACTCAATGCAGAATTTTGATCTAAACAATACATAGACCCGAAATAGGAGAAAGAAATGATAACATGATCTAGGAAAGGACTCCCGTACTCGATCCTAAAGCTAAGACTCCAACCTACTTATGCGGAAATTAGAAGAAGTCATCCTCATGATCCAACCGATTCGTAGGACCTTTGCAAATGTTAGCCTCATACTTGAGAGATCTTTGTATTCCGCTGGGCCAGGAATGAGGTTTTTGACCATCTCTCTTCATAGAGCGGAGACTAGGGGTAGTAGCAATCCATCTCCAAAAAATCTATCCACATGTAAGTAACCCCTCGTCTTTCCTGGCTAAGATTCAAGTCTCGAAGATGTTGGTCTGAATTACCTGTATTTGCCACTGATGCGTGAATGATTCGTCCCAAGTAGCTATTTCTTTCTCAGGGAAGTGAAAACGAACCACTTCTGACATATCGTTCCAACGGAAAGGAAAAGCCATTGAAAACAAGCAGATCAATTCCCTTTAAGTGCCATGGAGTCTTATCCCTATATATGAATCGAGGTCATCAGTTGCTTGAACTTGGTATTCTTGGCTGAAAAATCCTTTGGCAGTTTGTTGAAGGTGGTCGAGAGCAGGTGGTCCTTCGTAAAAAGGTGCGGTCAATGGCTTTGATCCCTTTTCAAACAGCTTCCAAGAAGAGCTCGAGGATCAACTCCTTGATCTTAGTTCAACTGTACACTGTCGGCAAGCTTTTATCATTTTACTTGGCGACCATTTGTTTAAGGCTATGGCAGTGAAGCTTTCAGGAAGGTTAGGTTTGATTGGCTTAGCTCAACTCTTGGATCGAGCAAGCCATATGGAGCGACTTCCCGCCTATTTTCAAAAAAAATAAACCCTTATAACTCCCTTGTCTTATATGAACATTATGCAAGATGCAATGCATCTCCTAATCTCCAATGTCATCTTCTAGAATTGAATGCATTGGCAAGGTGCCCTTTTTTTTTTGAATTTTTTTTGCTTTTTTTTTTTTTGAAAGGGCACCAAACGAACATGGATGTATGTAGAGTTCAAAGAGTTCGAGGTCACGCCTAGAGGTCGAGCCTGTGCTTGGCTGAAGGTAAGGTCATCCTAATTGAGTCTAACAGCAACTCTAGGTCAAAGTCTTGCCTACCTATATCAAGGACAGACCTAAGGTTCAACATCTTGTGGACTTAAGTCGGAAGTGTTAGGACAAGTCTAGTAACTATCAACAGACTAAGTAGAGGATCAACTAAGTCATATGGGCTTGAAAATGCATGATTAACTAAAGATACCATGAATAATTGAAATGTTGTGTAAGGCTTTGATTACAATGCTGACCCAAACAGACCTATATACAAAGACACTTGATTAAAGTCAACTATGGCACTCGGTCTATTAAGTCAGAGAGATGTTACCCGCCTAAAGGGCAGATGCTTGGTCCATTTTCACACTTGCAATTTCACGATATGTAATGGCCAAGATACCCCTTATTGCACACGCTATCAGTAAACTGCACACACAGGCATGGGATGAGAATCTTGCCTAACCATGCGACAAATACACCACATGAGCCAACGTAGTATCCCCCCTTAAGTGGTCTCGGCATATAAACATGCCCAATGAACCAGGAGCCTAAGGCTTCACCTATCGAAAGCAATGCAAAAGTGCGAACAAATTCAATAAAGGTATATGGAATTACGAGACTTTTCAAGTCTGTCCACTACCTAAAGTGATTATCGCAGTGAAGTCGCCAATGAGGACGTGGCCGCGCCTCGCGTTTATAGCGGGCGCGCGACTTGGTACATACATCGACGATGCTTGCGTGCTTGAGCCACGAACCGCACTAGTGCGTGGTAGTGTTCGAGAAGGGAGTCGCCACCTGCCTATATATTCACGGGACTCCCTGAAACGGTTTGTGTGCCAGAATAATGGCCCCACGTTCCCTGTTCCAAGTACCAGTTCGTGTTCGGACCATGTACGAATCAATCTGTACCCAAGTCGCCGCATTGTAGCCGCTTACTCGTCTCATGATTCCAATTCATCACGGTTATGAATGCACACTAATTACGTTTTTACCACCTTAGAAGCAGTACTAAACCCTAAAGAAATTACTATGAAGTGTGTTTCTATAGCACAAAGACTGCTGTAACCTAGAAATTGTACCCTTTGCATTAATCAAGTTTAAAATGTCCTAAGACCGGTTGTCATAGTTAATTCACTCAAACAACCACAATTCATCGTCTATTTTCACCCTTTTTCGCGAACCACACACACCACTCTTTCCCATCTTTTCCCATTATCTTTTCATCGTCATTCCCCGCCTGTAAAATCCGCTATTTCGCTTGTAGCCTTCCGATCTACCCTGAATTTTACAACATTCAGACCATCACCTAGATTTGTTCCTCACAATTTTAAATGATGCACATAATTCCGGTCTTATTTAGCAAAATATACAAAATGATGTACAACCAATGACAATCGAAGTATATGAATCAAAATAATACAAACCATCTTACCCTAATCTGCAAACAAAAATATGTTATTCGTAATAAAAAACTGAGCGAAATGAATCTTCCGCTTGAAATCGCTATACAAAGAACAAGAATCGTATATTGACAATGTGATAATAATAATGTAATAAAATAAAAGAGAACGAAACAATGCAAACATTTAACACTCCTACAATTTACATGGAACAATTAAATAGGAAGTTAAGTCGTTTAATTAGATCAACTTATAGTTAATATAGATTGAGAATAAGAGTATGTTAATGCCGAGTTAATCTCAGAAATAAAACCTTTTATTGCTGTTTTGAATCGAACAGAACGATGCTTAGAAACTCAAGAACGAAATGATTAAGTGTTGACAGAGTAGAGAAATACGCAAGTTAGGGACGGCGGAGAAGAGAATTAGACGTGTTGGTTTCGATGAGCAAAGGCATTGATTTATTAGGACGAGAAACACAGGAAGGGAAAACCTGCGTATATACGCAGGAGAGCTGCGATATAACGCAGAGACAGACCTGCTTATTTACGCAGCTCTGCGTTAATACGCAAGCCTCTCGTATATTATATTTCCAAAAACTCGAAAATATTTTGATTTCTTCCGATTCTATTCGTTGATTTGCCTGATTCGAGCACCTAACACCCTTGCTCTCCAAGCAAGAGTCTAGAGTTTCTAGAGGTTCCGCGTATTTCCGGATATTATTTTGATTTTGATTTTTTTTGTATTTCTTCATATAAAAACTTATAAAATCATAGAAAAAAATTATTAGAAAAAAATCAGAAAAATATCTAAAAATAATCTAAAAATAACTGCTGGACTCATGAAATTCAGAAATTATCAGAGAGCCCAATATAAAGTATTTAAAAATCTAAAAATAGAAAATAAATACAATAAATTAAAGAAAATATTTCCCCCTTTATTTTCTCTTGCTCATAGTTCCGAGTATGACATCACTAATTTCCCAACTTTTGGAGTTCAAAGCATTCTTTCGAATCGAACAAATCTCGAAGCGCTGGTATGATTCATTTCACGATACTCTTTGAAATTAGGTCACAGATGGATGCAAAGCTAGTCCTTATCAAAAGCACGCTTAGACGTTGTCACCGCTAGCATGAACCCTATATGCAAAAGAAAAACAAAAGTCCAGCCACTAGAGTAATGGCAACTTTATCGAAACAGTGTTATTGCACGCACCGCGCACATGCGGGATGGACAAGCTTAGGTTTACATAGGTAGTGCACCAGCGCCAATTCTGAAGGACCCAAACGGCCTTTTCACAGGCTAGAACACAACTATAGAAGTGAGCTAGAAAACGAAATTCATCCAACGACCTAAGTTTCCTGTAATGCAGGATTCCTAAAACACAATCCGCTTATAGACGTTGAATCGTCATAAAAATTCGAATGTATTGCCCACACATCACTAAAGTAATAGCGTTTAGTGAAATCCCAGTCGAAGCTCGCTATAAACTGTACGGGTGTCAGGCCCGTCACCGGCGGGACCTGTCCTGTCCCTTTGCATCCGGGTACAGTTAAGATGGCTCGTTGTTTTCTAGAATGAATTCCTGCTTTTGCATTATGTCGCGTACGCTTGAAGTGTGTGTTTATACTCAAAATGAGTAGAGAAGTACACACACAATCCTGTCGCGAACCCTTTTAAGCCTTTCTATATATTGATTAAGCAATTGGCGAACGACTCCTTTTGTAGTGCACCAAAGTCTATTAGGTACAAGGTAAGTTAAGTATGCACAACACCCCCGATCGAGCGCACTTTACCGTTATTCGAGGTTGATTATGCCGAAAGACAACAATCAAAACAATTTTCCGTTCTTTAAACCTAAGCATCAAATTACTAGGCAGTTGTTAATAAATTACTCCATGCACTAGTCTCACTTGTGCAATTGTTGTTAATTCCTTATTCCATGAGTATTCGATGTCCATAATTATTCTTATTAGGCGTGAAACACGAATTTGCAAGTCTTGTTAAACCATATTAATGTTGAGACAGCATCAATCACTCGTGCAAGATTAAATTATCCTTAAGTGCTTTTATTTGAATTGCCAGTATCGTTTGTTGATCATATACATGCGAATTTCCAAACAAGCATGCAAAGGGGTTTATAATGACGACGTTGGCCTCAACCCTACCTCGCACACGATGTCGGAGACAAGTAACGCTGCTCGGACCCTTATGAACCTTTCAAACCTTAAACCCTGAAAACCTCTTTAGTCTATTGCGAAAGCAGCTTTGAAGATGCTTTTATGTGTTCAATGTTGACATTGTTTGTGAAGAAATGGAGAAAAGAAGAGGATGGAAGAATGCAACTCCCAAACCAAAAGTTCGTCAATATGAAATAGGGGAGGTCCCTATTTAAGGCAATGACGAAATCGCTTGAAAATATGTAAGTTTTGAGCACAATTACACTCAAACTGCAAATTACCCCAAACTGAGCGCAATTGCGCGCCCAGATTTAACCTGGTATTATAGGCCATTGGCTTGCTCGAAAGCGTGATTGCTATGTATAAAACTTAATATTAATCAGACGTGATGTTATACGATTATAGTCGATATTATTGCGATGCGTCGATATTGATTTATATTCAATGTTTTACGATCCGAATTAATCTCAATGTGAGATATAATGAAAATAAAATCGTAATATAATCGTATAAAAATATTACCATTTTATACGATTCATTTATATTATTGCGATATGCTCATTATTAACACATGATCGAGATTTTCGCTGCCTCGGACGCGGTTCAAGCGCGATAAATTCCCGATCACTTGCTAGTTCGGTTTACGTTTTTGCTAAAAATTCGTAATTTAAACCATAAACTCAGAAAAAAATTATGGAAAAAATATGTAAAAATCCTTGTGAAAAATGAGTTTGCTAAAACTTTTGAATTTTTGGAATTATTTCATAAACTTAATTAATTATCACAATAATTAAATTGTTGAAATTCCGAAAATTCCACAAAATGCCTTAGAATAATTTAGTAAATATTCCAAAAAAATTCTAGAAAATTGTTTAAATAAGTTAAAATTATTTGAGATTAAAAATAATTTTGAGGTGCTAAATACCAGGTATAGGGTCCGATGCAAGAATCTCCTTTTTTAGGCTGTCAGTCTAAGCTCTCTCATTTCACTGTGTGTGCAGAGGTCTTACATTGGCGTTTTGCTAGGAAATAGTATGATCTACATATCACAAAACCATCCATTGTCCTTAATGGATTAGCATAAAAGCATAACGAAAACTATGACAAATGAAAGCAGAATGTAGAAGCCATTCCATTATATCGTTGCTAGTAATGTTTGCGTAGGATACGGACAAGGCAGTAAATCATAATTAGAATGCTCCCCACAGATAACTACTGTTATTTAGTAAATTCTATTCTCCAAAAAAACCTAGTCAACGCATGAAAAGCACCTAGCACATTACGCTCCATCCTCAAGCATATGATTCAATTGGCACATTCGAGTAAGAGTTAAATGTCACTTTGAGGGAATGCATGAAAGAAGTCTATAATAGGAAACTGCGGTCTGTAGCTTGCTTAATCTCTTAAGCATGTATCTGCACCCAAGGTAAACAATAATCATGTTAATAAAAAACAAGGCCAAAGTTGAATTAAGTGAGATAAATATATGAGTTTACCTTCACATTGAAAAGCAGCTATGTGATTCCAGCTCTTGTCAGGACCTCGTGGGAGACAACATTTCTCACAAATGAGTAGGAAGTGTTTTCCACCATCTGTCTCGAAATGACCTTGACTTTACAAGCGTGACGCACCCTAGATAGAGCAATGTAAAGCCRACCATGAGAAAATCAAGGTTGTCGCAAGTAAATGCCAACCTCGCTCAAGGTTTGTCCTTGCGCTTTATTTATAGTCATTACGAAACAGAGCTTAATCGGGAATTGCTTCCGTTGAAACTGGAAAGGATAGTTTGAAGAGGAGGATGGGCAGAGATTCACCCTTGGATACAACACCTCTTTTCCTTTGTACATTCCGATTGCAATCTCGTACATTCCGATAGTGTCACTAGGCAGTTCTACAAGTCCGGCCTCAGTGCCTTGTAGCTGGCCATTTCCATGTGCTAACAAAAAAGCTGCAAAAGATGGATCTTCACGTGCTCGCATATTTTCATGCAAAGTGAATCGTGTGAAGTAGGGCCATAAATGAGAAGATACCAAGCTCACCTCAACATCCTCTCGTTGTGTTTGCCTAGGAACAATTGGAAGCACTTGTCTAAAGTCGCCACCAAGTACGACCACTTTTCCTCCGAAGGACATGCTTACATCAGCTAAGTCCCAAAGAAGTAGATCTAGAGACTGAATACTTGCTTTGTTGGTCATAGGGGATTCACCYMAAATTTTTAGAGATGTTTCTTTCAAAAGTGCGGCCAACGCTCCTTGTTTTGGTACATCACATGTTACAGGTAGACTGGTATCAAGAGGGAGCTTAAATCTTGAATGCGCAGTACGACCATGGGGTAAGTTTGAAGCAGCTATTCCTGATGAGGCAGTTGCAAGACGAATTTTGTTGTGAAGGCGGACCTTAGCGTGGAGTGCACCATATAAGAAAGTTTTGTCGGTGCCCCCTAGACCATCTATGAAAAACAAGCCTGGCTTGTTGTCCTTTACACGTTGAATKATGCTTTTATATGTTGCTTTCTGCCCATCGTTTAGTTKCTTACGAGCCTTATCACATTCCTCTAGAATTGGTTCATCGATGACATCTTGAATGTTCCTTATGATCCTTGCGAAGAAGGTTGTTCACAATGTAGGTGCTCCAAGTTAAACTCGTCTAGGGTTTTCCCCATGCCTTTTAAGTTCTTCTCAATATAAAGAGAAGTTTCACGCAAATCCTATTCTCATTATTAGGATATATATGCCTGAAATCCTCCGAGAGGTATCGATAGTACTTATCCCAAAGAGCAGTCAGGTTCGATGGTCGATTGAGCAGAAGAATTGTAACGAAAAGCTGTCGAAGTGCTCGTGGCATCTGAATCTCAACTGCCTCATTCAGACGCTACTCATTTGCATCACAATTTTCAATTACGCCTCTTTGTAAAGCTACCTCTTGGAAAGTGGGACACTCATAGCMATTTACGGTTCTAAGATCTTGCAAGGATTTAGGACCACAAACATGAGCAAGCAATATTCATAGATAAAAACGCTTGTCATCTGTTGGGATATCAAAATTGAGCCTCCCAATAGAAATACCTCTTTACCTATCTTTCCATTTTTAATACTTTGCATTCCATGTGAAGTGTTCTGGAAATTCAGAATAGAGGTACTSCTCTCCGTTGGGTCGCTCTCTGTTCATGCGAAAGAATTCAGTGAGAGGCGTCTTAGTGCGCCTCTCATTTGCAACGATCGTTGATAGACTTTCCTAGGCCTCAAACTGGATGGGMTGCATATTTTCAAGGTGGATTTGTAAAGGCATGACTGTAGGGGTCATTTCATACAGGTCAAACCCAAAGAGCCGCCACATTGCCTTTGGAGGTGAAACCCAACGACCTTTTTGGAWGTTGTGGATTTCATTCATTTCTTGGTTRGGTGTCTGCTGCATAAGACTAAAAAATATCTTCCCATGACCCTTGTACACGTACGTATACAAATATTTGACAGCTTTGATAGTTGAGCAGACTTCAACATTTATGTGGCAATCAAAGACTGCTAATAAATATGGATTATATGGTATACTCCTTCAGTTATCCATTTGTTCTCTGCGAACCTTGACAACCTCACCCGTTTCTCATCTTCTGTACAAAGGATATCCAGCTTGATTGCTTGCTGTGTGAGACCTGAACTCCTTCGGATACTTAGACTTGCAAACGAGTTATCTATTTCTTTCTCTCATGCAAGGGCATTCCGGATGTGAAAGACCGCATGGGCCATGCATCATATGATTCAATACAGCTGCTCTAAGGTGTGGCTCTGATGGAGAAGGGATATCAGCCGAGACAAATCTATCATAATCCTCGGTATCTTCGATTTTCCATTTGGGCTTTAGGATAATCAAGAAGTGTGGAAGAGGGAGACTGCGTTTCAGGAACTCAATGACATGAATGCATGCATTAACTTGCCCAAAAATATGTTTTTTCATGATTTCATGCTTCAGTGTGGTTAGCTTTGCATCAAAAACCCAAGCAACCAAATCAAGCTTGTTCTGCACATGTTCCCCTGTTTCGAGTTCCTATCTTATCTCTKTCTAGTTTTGGTTGCATGTCATAGTTAAGAAGAGATTTTGTTTTCCGTAGTGCTGAACAAGAGACATGGCATTGAGATAGTGGCGCCGTATGTCAAGAAGGTTACCGATGAAAGAAGGAGGCAGCACAACGCGGTGGCCAATATTCGCACCTTCGGTTTCTCCTCCCGTGAAGGTGTCAACAACACCTTGATACAGTTCARCTCTAATAGTGGTTTGGTTGTGCCTGAAATAATCTAKCCTCGTATTCTCCAGCTTCACATACATGTCTATAATGAATTGCTGCAGTRGCCTTCCTGCCCTTAGCAAGTAATTACTACGATGAATTTGCATTAAATAGCAATAATACTGACGACATGAAATGAATTTCATTCCCCATTGGCTCTCCTCGTGAAGATGCCACTGGAAGAAAATACATTCAGAGTACGAACAGCAGCAAGAACATTACTTCGAGCATAGTAGAACATGAGCTTAGCGAAAATGCATAAGTGTAATCTATTCTAAGCACCAATTCTGCAGCATAAGTCACAGTAGTGACTAAAGAATAGAAATTGAATTTAAATTTCTAGACAAAGCCGAAAAGAAGAAATTTTTTCATTCAACAATTATTTTAACAAAAAGGTTTCACCATGAAAAATACTAAAAAGGAAAAATGAAACTTACATACCTCTTGAGCCTGTAGTTCTTCAGTAGTGATGATGTAATAAGGTATCCCCGTTCATTAGCTGCTACGTCAGAACCAGGAACTATTTTTTTAAAGCCGAGTCGCCAGCCATTATCTCCCTTTAGGAACAACAGTGGGTAATGCAATGGATCGTAACACCCATAGTAATGCTTCACTCTATGAGGCTCTTAGCAGTCATCGGAAACAATAATAGAAGGCCCAGCTTAATCACTCGAACTTGCAKAATCTAGCCATATTGCAGCGACTTCATCTAAACTGGGCGCATTAAACACTTACGGAGTAAAAAAAAAGTAGGAGAGAGTGTGTAAAAGGGGCCACAGTATGGAAAAGTGGGCTAAGTAAGAGAAGGTTTAATTCTGTGGTAAAAAAGTAGGAGAGAGTGTTTCTCAAAATTGAATAAAGCAAAATGCAAAAAACATTAAAAATCATCCTACTAACGAAATTGCATAGAACATTACGAAATTGATATATTATCTTTTATTTATCTAACTATTATGATTTTTTTCCAAGATAATACTAAATGTTGGACCAATACTTTTAAGAWAAAAACTACAAGTTGAAACCATGCATCCAACGGGGACTATTCTACTTCCACTACTACAAAAAGAGTGTTTTTTCAACACATTTTAGACCATCTCTCAACACATAAAAGTGTTGAGAAATTAATTCTCAACATATCCACATAGTATCCAAAATTTGACTGTGACTAATTTTGACACATTGTTAGACGCAATTTGTTATTGAAAGTCTCAACACTTTTTGGAAAAGTATTGACACTTCAACACATTTTTTGACACTATAAAGTGTTGAGACTCTCAACACATTTTGTAAAAGTACTGAAACTTTCAACATATATTAGGATAGTGTTGAAACTCTCAACACTTTTTTGGACACTATAAAGTGTTAAGACTCTCAACACTTATTATGATAGTGTTGAGACTCTCAACACTTTTTTGGACACACTAATGTGTTAAGACCTTAGGACACTTTTATGTGTTGAACTTCARTTCATAATATCAACTCTTTCAAGTGTTGAGAATTTCTAATCATCTTACCTGATTTCTTATTAATTTATAACGTGCTAGATACTACGCTATAACAAATAATATAATAAATTGTATCCAAACAATAAATAATATAATAAATTATATTACATGTATTATACTTAAATATAATATTCATCAACAAGTTATATTATATATCTAATAATTTTTGTGTGATGCTAATCAACAATTATAATAACAATTTTCCACAATATAAGTTTTCAAAGAAGTCCAACTACGAAAACAAAAAACCAAGAAAACTAGAAGTTAGTAATTTAAGGCCCCTTGAAGCTAAGCTTGCTTGATTTTAGTACTCCAAGCTCATATAGAAAAAACAAAAACCTAGAATCTAGTAACTTACGGCCCCTTAAAGCTAAGCTTTCTTGATTTTATTACTCCAAGGTCATATASACGATTTTTGTGGAGCATCTTCGAACTCAACATTTTCCCATCATCACAAGCGGCATCGCTATGTACCTTGTCAAAAATAAATATAAGGTCAAAATATAAAAATTTAAGAATATAAATCACATTTTATAATGAACTAGAAGAACAACTACACAAGAAACTTATTGATTATAGGTAGGGATAATTAAAATGCAAAGAGACATTTATAAATAGAGAGACCCCAAATTAACAGCCAACAAAACAATAGTACCTATGTCTTGTAAGGTGCTCAAGCATTTTATCAATGAAGGGGAGGGGGCAATGATCCTTTTTAGTGGAGGCATTAAATTTACGGTAATAAATGCACATTCTCCAACCTGAGACAACCCTAGTTGAGACGAGTTCACTCTTCTCTTTCTTAACCACGATCATTCCTCCTTTTTTAGGGATCACATGAACCGGGGCCACCCACTTAGAGTTTGCAATGTGGCGGATGACTCCGACCTCAAGCAACTTTACGATCTCTTTCTTCACAACTTCCCCCATTAAGGGGTTCGACTAGCATTACCTCTYAATGGATGGTTTTGCTTCCTCCTCCAAGTCTATGCTATGCATGCATAAGGCAAGGTAGGTCTAATTCCTTTCAAATCATCAATTGAGTATCCAATAACACCCTTATGCTTGCGCAACACATCAAGGAGAAGGGAGGGTTGCTCATCACTCAAAGAAGGATTAACAATAACCGGATATGTCTCATTGGGACCCAAAAATGCATACCTCAAAATGGAGGGAAGTGGCTTWATCTCCACTTTTAGAGCCTCCTTAAGCTTATTCTTCAATGACTCCAAAGTCGCCTCCCTTTCCAACTTATCTTGCATGGCCTCCCCCTCTWAATYTTCAAGCTCTTCATTTTACTAATCCACGATCTTCTCAAGAGAGGCCATCCCCATTGAATGCTCGCCTACTTTAGGCTTGTTCAATAAAACATCCTCAAGAACATTGTTAGTATACAACAAATATTCATGCATATCACTAACAATATATTGTCAATCGTATCAATGCGCAAATACTCATCATTTGAAAGATAAGAAGGATATGTCAGAAATTTGTTACGATCAAAGTTAATTTTATCCTTCCTAATTTTGAATGATATCTTTGCATACTCGATTGATATCAATGCATGCCTCGACCGTGGCGAAGATTGGTCGCCCTAGGATTATAGGAGTATTATCATCCTCCTTAATTTCTAAAACAATGAAATCCACCGTGAACATGTTATTTCCCACTYTCAATGGCACATCCTCAAACTAACCTCTTAGAAACCTCACAGGCCTATCCGCCAAGTGCAAGGTGATTCTAGCCGAGACTAAATCTCCCAATTGTAACCTCTCATAAACCGAATAGGGAAATACACTCACACTAGCCGCCCAAAATCATACAAAGCATTGGAAAAGTGCATATTATTTATTAAACATGGGATTGCGAAACTAACCGGATCCACCAACATAGGAGGGATAGTCCTTTGAATTAATGCACTACAATGCTCTAGTAATGTAATGGTTTCAGACACATCACAAGACCTTTCACTATTTAGGATTTCCWTGAGAAACTTAGAATAAGTAGGCATTTTTTATATTGCCTCCATAAAAGGAATAGTCAAGTGAACTTGTCTAAACATCTCAAGAAACTTCCCAAATTGTAGATCAAGCTTCTATAGAGTTATCTTTTGGGGTAGGGGAGTTTGGGCTCTTCATCAATCAAACTTGGAGTCTCACTGTAGGACGTGGGCCGCGCCCTCGCGTATAGCGGGCGCGCGGCTTGGTACTACATCGAGGTGCTTTGCGTGGGCTTGAGCCACGGAACCCGCACGTGAGTGCGTTGGGGTAGTGTTGTCGAGTAAGGGGAGTCGCCACCGTGCCTATAAAGGTTATTCACGGACGCCCGAAACGTTGGTGCCAAATTAATGGCCCCACGTTCTGATCCAGTAACCAGTTCGTGGGTTCGGGGACATGGTACGAATCAGATCTGTAACCCAATTCGCCCGCATGTAGCGGCCTCTACTCGGTCTCATTGCAATTCCATTCATCACGGTTATTGAATGCACATAACTTACATTTTTAGCACCTTAGAAGCGTACTAACCCTAAAGATTACTACGAAAGTGTGTTTCTATTATGCACAAGAGACTACCTAACCTAGAAATTGTGACCACTTTGCATTAATCAAGTTAAAACGGTGCCTAAAAACCGGTTGTCCATAGTTAATCTGATTTTAAAGTGATTCACATAATTTCCGGTCTTTGTTTAGCAAAATATATACAAATGATACAACAATGACAATGCGAAGTATATGAACTTCAAAACATATATACAAACCAATCTTACCCTAAATCTGCAAACAAAACAAAGGTTAGTTCGTAATAAAAAACGAGCGAAACGAATCTTCCGCCTTGAATCGCTATATAAAGACAAACAAAACAAATGTTAGTTTATAATAAAAAACGAGCGAAATGAATCTTCCGCCTTGAATCGCTATACAAGGATAAGAAATCATTAGTATTGACAAGTGATAATAATAATGAAAATGAAATAAAAAAGAATGAAAACAATGAAAAACGTTAAAAACGTTAATGACAATCCTACATATTTACATGGAACAATTAAATAGTGAGTTTCTACATGTTTGTTAATTAGATCGAAACTCGTAATAGTTATTAATTAGATTGAAAAAGGAGTATGTTTAATGGCGAGTAATCTCAGAAATAAACCTTGTTATTGCTTGTTGAATCGAAACAGAATCGATGCTTTGAACTCAAGAACGAATGTGTTTAGAGTGTTTGAGAGAGTGAGAGAGAGAATACGCAAGTTAAGGACAGAGAGAGAGAGAGAATAGACGTGTGTATTGAAAATCGTGAGCAAGGCAGGCACGTATTTATAGGCACCAGGGGAAAAACGAGGGAAAAAACCCTGCGTATATACGTAGGAGAGCTGCGTATATACGTAGGAGAGCTGCGTATATACGCAGGTGGCCTGCGTATATACGCAGAGGGGCTGCGTATATACGCAGAGGGGCTGCGTATATACGCAGGCCTCTGCGTATATACGCAAGCCTCTGCGTATATATTTTTTCCAAAACTCGAAATATTTTGATTTCCTCCGATTTTATTTCGTGATTTGCCTTGATTCGACGCACCTAGACACCCTTGCTCTCCAAGCAAGGAGTTCTAGAGTGTTCTAGAAGGTTCCACGTATTTCCGGAGTATTTTTTGTGTATTTTGTATTTTTTTTGTATTTTCTGCGTATAAAAACTTATAAAAATCATAGAAAAATGTAGAAAAATAATCTAAAAATACTGGTGAGCTCAGAAAAATGTGAAATTATGGAGATCACCAATATAAATTATTTTAAAAAATCCTAAAAATAGAAAAGAAAACCTAAAAATAGAAAATAATTAAAATAAATAAAAGAAAATGTTTTTGCCCCTTTTATTTGTCCTTTGCTCAATAGTTCCGAGTATGACCCCACGTATTTCCAACTTTTGTGAGTTCAAAGCATCTTTTCTAAGTCGAAACAATCGCGAGACGCGGTATGTTTCATCACTGATTACTCTTTTGGGGAGACACTTTTAGGTGTCTACAGAAGCCCCCACTTTGACTGAGTCTGAAGAGACGATAGTCTCGTAAGACGAAAGTCAAAGTATTCGATTCGGGACGGAGAGCAACTCTAGACGTTCTGCGACCCTGAGTTACCCTTTTCGCCGGTACCTGCAAAACAAAGGTTAGTTTTACCTGTTACCGCGCCCCATGCGGTGTTATGCCCTTGGAAGTGCCTGGATCCTCGGGTGGTTTTCTCCCTACGGCTGACCTTGGCTTTTCAGGAGAAAATGATGATGCAACTCTGTCGGAAATGGCTGATTCCTTCAGAGATCTTCCCTACGGCTGACCTTGGCTTTTCAGGAAGAATAAGGTGATGAATACCTTCGGAAGCGCCTCGTTCCTCAGGTAGCTTTCCCTACGGCTGACCTTGGCTTTTCGGGAAAAGAATTGATGTAGATGCCTTCCCTATGGCTGACCTTGGCTTTTCGGGAAGAAGTAATGTATGTTCCGTTGGAAGCGCCTCGTTCCTTCGGAAAGTTCCCCTACGGCTGACCTTGGCTTTTCGGGGAGAGTTGTGATGTATATGCCTTCCCTACGGCTGACCTTGGCTTTTCGGGAAGAAGTAATGTATGTTCCGTTGGAAGCGCCTCGTTCCTTCGGAAAGTTCCCCTACGGCTGACCTTGGCTTTTCGGGGAGAATTGTGATGTAAAAGACTTCCCTACGGCTGACCTTGGCTTTTCGGGAAGAATGTTGCGTATAGCAACAATCGCGTATAGCGATGAATGCCGTATAGGCGTGAGGAAAATGTCATGTGTGTATGCGGAATTTCTGGTGCGGGAGAAAATTCCAAAACCCGAAGAGTGCGCGGAACTTCTTGAGCGGGAGAAGATTCCAAAACCCGAGAGATGCTGACGGAACTTCTGTAGCGGGAGAAATTTCCAAGACCCGAAAGATGTATTTGCTTGAGATTTCTGTAGCGGGAGAAACCATAAGACCCGAAAGATGGTTTTGCTGGATTTCTGTAGCGGGAGAAATCGTAGACCCGAAAGATGGTTTTGCTGGATTTCTGTAGCGGAGAAATCGTAGACCCGAAAGATGGTTTGCTGGATTTCTGTAGCGGGAGAAATCGTAGACCCGAAAGATGTTTGTGCTGGATTTCTGTAGCGGGAGAAATCATAGACCCGAAGGATGCTTGTGGAATTTCTGGAGCCCCCAAGATGATGTGTGAAGTAGCCCCCAAGTTTTCTTTGTTGGCTTTGCAAATGACTTTTGCTACGACCATTTGTGCTTGTACATGTTTACATGAAATTTTGTTCCCAAAGCTTAGTCACGTGATGCTCCGCTTATGTATGTGAGTTTTCACTACGCAAAAGCCTTAGAACTTTATTCTAGAGCCGTTTGTGTAGTGTATGCTTATGGGCTAGCCTTCCGCAATGTCTTCCTCGAGTGCGGTAACCGGACTAACTTCGTGAACTCATGAGACGCTGTCGGAGCCGGAGGTGCACCAAGGACACTTAGGACTAACTTAGCCTTGAAACTACGGGTTGTATGATATGCAGCTTATGTATGCGACTTATGTATGAATGTATGAATGCATGTGTTTGCATACTATGAGACTTATGCATGTATGTGTTTGTATGTATGTATGTATTTGTGTGTATGCATGTATGTATGTGTTTGTGTTTATGCATGTGACTCTAGTATTCTTTGGAGGTACCGACTTCCTCCCGAAAAAAAAACAAAAAATGACAATCCTACGATGCGTTTGAGTCGCAGTGAAAGCACCATGCATTAGCCGAATACAACAAATCGTCCCCCCGAGCTTGCAAATATGGCTGATTTTAGGGTGAAAATACGTAAAAACTTCCCCAAATCCAAGTGAAAATCATCCGAAGTTGCAACGTGGCATATACCATGGTAGTATGAAGCTGTGATCAGGTGGGTTGTTCCATGGTGGCATATTCAGAGAATGATGACATCGGATGACGAGGAGGGTTTGACTATTAGTGGTCTGCGGGCGTTGACTTTCTATTTTCTGTCCGTCTAATGCGTCAGTATGGCAGGAAACAAGTCATCCCAGATCGTGATACTCGCAGGCCTCCAAATCACTCCATTGTTAAGCGTTCCTTGAAGAGGTGGGTGGACTTTTGGGTTGCTCGTCCTAAGCTGGAGGTATTAGATCTTGATGAGCGTGACGCGGCCACTTCGCATTTCTACAAGAAGTGGATGACTGCGACCAATGCGACGGCTCGTGCTGACCATAGGGCTGCGGAGAGGAACGAATTTAAGAAGAAACGACCTTTGGAGGTTGAAGATGCCTTTGTTCCTAACCCTAAGCGTTCGGAAAGAACTACTGCTAGCTCAGTCAAGGACAGACTTGGACCACGGACTGCACCTGTTTGGAGTCGACTAGGCCCACTAAATGAGGAGAGATCAAGGAAATCCAAGACCCATACTCAAGAAAAGACTATGCCCAAGAGAAGGAAGTTGAGGAAGACTTATGATAAGGAAGGGAGTGCAAGTGAGGTGGATAAGGAAGCAAGTGCAAGTGGGATGGACAAAGAGAAGAAAGATTGACTGCTTTATTTCTTTAGCTTTTATTGCAGGCCTGCGTGCCATATTTTATTTTATTAGCACTTATGTGATATGAACTCAATAAAGTTTTAATAAAAACAACGCTTTATTTGCTTTACATTGTTTACATTGTTTGTTGTTTTTCTTGCTTTTTGAATTACATGAGCAAAGGGAAATGGGGGGAAGTATTATTAATGGGGCCGCACTTCAAAAGAAGTTGCCTACGTATCCAATGTGGAATCAGGCCTCTCGTAGTTCATATGGTTGGGGTGAAGGGTAGGTTCAAGGCTTTTGTGGAGTTAAATGTAATATTTCTTTAATTGGTCCATGTTGATGAGGCTTGCAAACTCGTCGCCATTCATATCTATCAACCTCACGGCCCCTCCAGATAAGATGTTCTTGACTATGTAGGGACCTGCCCAATTTGGACGGAACTTGCCACGAGGGTCTAAAACATTTTTCCTCAATGCCTTTAACACCAAGTCACCTTCCTTGATGTTACGAGGCTTAACACCTTTGTTGAAATGCCTCGTGATCCTTTGTTGATAGATTTGCACATTGTTTAAGGCGGCGAGGCGCCTCCCATCCAAAAGTGTGAGTTCATCATATCTAGCACGGACCCACTCGGCCTCGGGGACTTTGCTTTCGAGCAGAATGCGGAGTGATGGAACCTCCAATTCAATTGGTTGAACTGCTTCTGTTCCATAAACCAGTGAGTAAGGGGTGTATCCCGTGGAGGTCCGTATTGAAGTTCGATATCCCCAAAGAGCAAAATGGAGCTTGTGAGGCCAATCCTTATAAGTTTCAGTCATTTTGGCGATGATCGTCTTTACATTTTTGTTTGCTGCCTCTACAGCTCCGTTGGTTTGCGGCCGATACGGGGAGGACTGATGGTGCTGAATTTTGTACTTAGCAATCAAATCAGCGCACTCTTTCTGGAAATGTGTTCCGTTGTCGCTAATGATTTCATGTGGCACTCCAAAGCGACAAACAATATTTGTCTCAATGAACTTTGCCACATGTTTAGCTTGAAGGGTCGCATAGGAGGCTGCCTCCACCCATTTTGTGAAATAGTCGATGGCGACTAAGATGAATTCATGCCCACCTTGTCCTGGAGGGGTAATCTTTCCAATTATGTCGATGCCCCATGTGGAAAATGGCCAAGGGGAAGTGAAGGTATATAGTAGGGATGGAGGTACATGCTGCAGGTTGGCATTCTTTTGGCACGTGTCACACTTCTTGACATATTCGTGACAGTCCTTTTCCATGGTTATCCAATAATAGCCAAGGGTGATGATTTTTCTCGCCAACATTTTTCCACTCATATGCGTGCCGCACACGCCGCCATGCACGTTATCCATGATCCACTCATAATTGTCCTTCTTGTTGTTGTTCCATCTTGGTTTGTTATTGTTAGAGCTGTTTTCTTTCAATAAGTCATCTTCAATGGCAATACCAATGTGGTAGACCTTATCGAAAGTATCTAGGCCCAAATAGCGAAGATGGTTTTTGTATCTTGGTTGTAAGTTTGATATGAAAACTTTCACCATTTCAACTTCAGGAGGAGCATGAACCAGTTGTGCAGCAGCTTCTTTCCATCTAGAGAGGAATGCAGTAAATCCCTCTTTCTCGCCTTGTTTCAGAATTTCAAGTTCGCGAGAAGAGGTTTGAGTTTGAATGTTCCCCTTGTAACGAGTCATAAAAGCAAGGGCCACATCTTCCCAAGTTTCAGTCTCCTTCTCAGACAAGGAGAAAAACCATTTCTGACACACGGGTGCAAGCGAGAGTGGAAAGACCTTCGGGTAGAAGGCAGAGTCGACCCCCTTGAGAGACAAGGTGGCCTTAAAGGCCTTGAGATGGAAACGGGGATCGTCAGTAGGCTTGAATTGAGGGAGATCATTGGCCGAGAACTTGTCAGGGAGTTTGGCAGCAGGGGAGATCTCATTCTCAGTGTTTTCATAGTAAGTCGCCCCGTCCAAGTGCCTTTTGAACATTTTCTCCATGTTCTTAGCCATGGTGGCAGAAGAAGAGTTGGCGGCGAGATTTTCCACCATTTTGGCTAAGTTTGCCACGGTGTCAGCGAGCTCGTCCATCTTCCTAACGTGCTCGTCGTTCATGGTGAATGATTGAGATAGTCTAGAACTTGGTGGTCTCTGAAAAGGTTGCCTTTGCGAGATGGGATGGTGGAGTGACTGACTTGCTCTCGAACTAGCCTTTGATTAGCCTTGCGAGTCCAAACGGGGGGCTCAATGTTGAATTCTGCCAAGTAACAAGACTACAGATTAATTGGATGCTTCACTTGACTCAAAGACTCATGCATGACCTAACATGACCGTCTTCCTATATGCATGAACCTAATGCAAATCTATATGAATGCATGGTCATCCTTTTCCCCCTTTATTTTATTTTATTTATTTTTTTTCTCTCTTTTTTTTTGGGAAAAAGAATGACCTTTTACAAAGTGATGGTACAATATGCAATGTATGTTGAATCCTATGTCTAACTAAAGACGGTCATGATCTATATGCTTATGTGATGCGTTAAGTCCAATACGTACAAGGCTAAGAGTCCTAAGTCACATATGCACTTCAAAGTAACCACGCAACATGATTGATGAGTTCAAACCACCTAGGGTCCAGTTCTAGGAGCACTGATGGTCGGCTGGGTTAAGTCAAAAGATGTACCATGCCTAAAAGTAGAGCTTGGTCCAGTTTTCACCGCTAGCAATTAGCGATGTATGGCCAAGATACCTCTTATGCACACGCATCAGTAACACGTGCACACACGGCATGGGCGGGATAGGACTTGCCTTAGCCATGCGATCAATTAACCACATGCAACCAAGGTAGTATCCCCCCTTATGGTAGTCTCGAGCATAGAACATGCCCATATCGAGACCAAGGTGCCTAAGTTGTGACCTTATGCGCGGGGTCACATGCAAAATGCAACAAAATTATTTGGTCGAACCTCAGGTAGAGGCTACCTACGTGTTAGATGGACAAAACACTACAAGAGGGGGGGTGAATTGTAGTGAGAGAACATGAGTGCCTTTTTGCGGAATAAAAGAAACTCAAATCAAAACATAAAGAACAAGAGATTTCCAAGACACAAACTCTCAAGACAAACGCCAAGAGAGGAAAAACGGTGGCCTGATACAACACAGGACTTCGTCTTTATTATATTAGGGTACAACACTTACATACAATCAAAGACCCCGTTCTTAAGTTCCTCCACGAACTTTAAAACCCCGCTCTCAAGTTCCTCCGCGAACTAGAAAGCCCCCACAATCAAACCACTATTGATTGCACGATTTCATTAGAAATCCCTCGCTTATGAATTCTCCCTAACTCACAAGCCCGCTTTGAAAATCTAATTCAAAGCCCCCTTTGAGATACAACACTCAAAGTCCGTCTATGAGACACTAACTCAAAGACCCATCAAGAGTTCCCTCTAACCCTTGACCAACTCCCCGTTACGAGAGTCACTTTCGCTTCTTTCAGAGATACATACTCAATGGATACAAAGTATAGAAAATATTGAAACTTCTCCAATGGAACTAGTAATGGAACTTTGGAACTTATGGAACCGACTCATTAAATGAACTTAGAATATAACATTAGACTCCCCATTTATATTAAGTCGTGCTCCTAAGGTTTGATTACTAAATCATACCTTAATTATTGAGTGACTTCTAAAATATAATACTTTGGAATAACACAAGTCACACTATGGAATGACACAAGTCAGACAAGTTGTAACGAATGAGGAAGACATCTATTTATAGTGTTCAGGTGAATGTACGACTTCTCCATTATTCCCACTAACATAACATGCCTTAAAACGTGCTAGCTTTGCTGCCCAAGCACCTACAAAAGTGCAACTAACTAAATAAAACATGTGTTTTATATTTCAGTCAGCAAGTTCCTCCAGAACAGTTTACCAATTCCCCAAGTTTAGGAGACTAGGAGAACGTGTGAGCTTGGCCAACAAGTTTAGCAGATATAAAAGCACTTGCCCATTATTTTTCTCAACCGCTTTTACTTTATCAACAAAAAAAAATTATATCCTTTTATTTTCCAGAAGATAAAAGCAGTTTACGTGATTTTATAAAAGATCAAATCAGTTTTTAATTTTAAAAGATAAAATTAGTTTTATAAAAATATCTTTCCTAAATATTAGTTTGTTTGAAAAGATTTATTTTATTTATCTCAAGATATTTACAATTAAATAGATTTTATTTAAGAAAATCTTTTCTTAACAAACTTACCTATTATTAAGGATATTTTTATAAACCTCTTTTATCTTATCCATTAAAACCAATTTACTGACTCATTCAAAACCACTCCCTATTATTATGGCACTAACTTAGTAGACACTTAATACTTTGACTCGCACACCAAGTTCCTCTAGGACCAAGTTCCTCTAGTTCCAAAATATAGTTTCTGTTTCCTTACTTTGAAGCCTGTGATTATACATTCCATGAATGCTCCAAGTCACAAACGCTTCCTTCCTCTCCTGCTAGGATGATCAACTATCACACCTTTAAGACTCCAAGCAATTTGTCCTGTAAATCACAACTTGATCTCATGGACGAACACCTTCACTCGTTTGAGTTCCTCCAGTGTGATTTGACTCTGAAGCCTGAATTCCTCCAGTTTGATTTCCTTTGTTGTATCCATAGTCTTTAGTGATGGCCTTTAACATGCTTCCTCCTACTCTGGGTCTTCATAACATATTAAAGCTCCACTTGATACATCTTGCAACTTAATCTTGCTGGAGTTCCTTCGGACTTCTTCTATGGTCATTGTATACTTCTTTCTTGAACATTGAACATCAACTTCTTCTTTCTACTTATAACTTGTTCATGCACGACTCAACACACCCATTAGTAGATAAGCATCATATGTTTATAATCATCATCAAAATCTAATATATCATTCAACAATTTCCCCCTTTTTGATGATGACAAACATATGATGCTTATCGCAAATAAAACATTAAAGCATAGTGCATATTCCCCCTTAGTTAAGCAAAGATAGAATAATTAAACAAGTCATCATTCATGTATATTAGAAACTATTCATGAGAAGAGATAAACATAATATATGTTTCATTATAAAACTTACTACTATGCAAAGCATTTAACTCTTATATATATGAAACTTAGTAGACTATAAGCATCATACATATTCTTCCCCCTTTTGTCATTATCTAAAAGGATATCATTTCCACAAATTTTCTTTACGTAAACATACACACATAGAGTTATTTGCCACACTTACTACCATAATGGTTAAACACTTGTTGTTCCTTAGAAGTTTCAAGTTACTCAATTTTTAAACAAGAATGCCATTATGCCACAAATTTCCAACTCACAATCCAAAGATCCAACTTCAAAACCTATGAAGGAACTTGACAAATTAGAGAATATGAGTCAAGCAAAAAAAGTAAGATTTTAAACTTAGAAAGGATTGTACGAATAGGAAATGAAAATATAAATCACAAAATGGTATGAAAGATGTTTATGGAACATTTTTCGTAGAAGGAACTTGAGATAGGAATTGTGTTTGTTTAGCTTTTAATCGAGGTTCTCTACAATAATTTGAGTTCTATTACCTTCGCCTCGTAGTGTGAAATCACGACCAAACTCAACACACATTCATCTTTACATTTACAACCGTGTTCCTTTTACTTCAACCACCAACCTAACTATAAATTCCATGAGGAACAAACATACTGAAATAGTTTGAAAAGTTAAAGTACTTGATCAAATTCTTTCAACATTGTACCACTGTTCCTTCCTTGTTTCACAACACATAAATGAGAAATAATCTTCAAAATAATCTCCAGGAAATAAATAAAAATTTGGTCACCTTTTCACAATATTTAATTGTTTTTTTGTTTGTTTGTTTGTTTTTTTTATGTTTTTTTTTTGTGTGTGGAAAAGGTGTTAATACAAGTTATAATGATATTCCTAGACTAATATATAATCATGTAGTACAATGAAGACAAAACATACTCATCTATCTAATGTTCCACCACCACCTATAAATAAGACTTTAATGTTCCTTCCTTATTCCCCCTGAGTTCCTTACTATTCTCCAACATATGAAACTTATAAGGAGTTTCACAATGCAATTCCTCTAGAAGCATTATACGAATGATCATAGTAATGTATGCTTCTTACTTCTTCCGTAACTTCACCAACATCAGGTATATATTCACCTTTTAAGAACTCTTCATGTATCATTGAACCATAAAACGAAAAGCGATGAATTTTTAATTCTTTTGTGTACAAGGAAAGTTGGAAGATTAATAAGAGGAAATGGAATAAGGATTAAGAAGGATAAGGATAATTTTAGTGATGTGGTATGAGGGTATGATATAATGTGGAATTCAGAAAGTTGGGTTGATGATAGGTTAGTTCCTTCTATGATATTGAAATTTATATGGGAACTTACCTGTCATGTTCCATCAAAGATTCTTTCATTGTTCCTTTGGCAACATAGGATTTTCATCTTTGATAGCATTCAAGTTCTATTACGAGTCCTCTAATCCTGTTAGGCAAGTGGAAATGTCTTTTTACGACACAAAGATTAAGTGTGACACATAGACTCCATAATGTATATAGTTCACTTCAAATAATATGCGTCATTAATCCAATTAGACAACTATTTTTGGGAGAAGAACACTCAAATGCTTAAGTCGCGTTTCATCAAGTCATGTTAACTAATCAATCAATAATTATGATGAAGGCAAAACTTATTAAAGCATAAAATCTAAATTACATCATTCATTGCAAAAATTATACAACTTTTTAATGCATTCAAATTAAAAGGTTACTCTTGCAACTTTTTAATTATGAAAATTGTGAATAAGAAAAAGATACCTTACAACATTTCACCATGCATATGGTTTCATTAAAATACGAGATTGATTAGACTTACCTGTGAGTTTCTGAAGTGCTAGATTTATCTTTGATATACTTACTTCTACAATTCTAACTCGAGTTCTTCTTGGAGTTCTTTTGGTAGTTTTCATTTTCTTCTCTTCAGTTTCCTTAATGCTTGACTTTACTAATGGTTAGATGAATTTATCTTTTCGCTCCATTAGCACATTTCTCTTAGAAAGAAGTCGTGTTCCCTTTGTGGAAGTTTATGTATACAACAGACACACACATTCTCAGATATAAGGTTTGTAAACCCTACATCGAGACTTGTTAGTTGCACATATCAGAATATAGATATAATTAAGCACTGCAAAACTAATATGTAGTTCCTCTTGAATGTCAAAAAATTTAATTTCCAAAGGTATATAAAATAAGGTTGTTAAGAAATATTCAACCAGAAAATAATTCTTAACATTTCATAAAAAGATATTTACTATAATTATCCTAGGTTTTATTCAAACATCTTTTTATAAAACACTGAATTAAATCCTTTAATAGATTAAATCACAAACTTCATTTTATATCCTTTTATAAAATAATTCAAGAAGAACTAGTATAGCTCCTATAACATGCTCTCTGAATTTTCCGAGTTCAAAGATATGAAAAGAAGTTGTAGGATATTGAAATCCTAATAGTTGTTTTACACAAACATCTTTAAAAAAAAATCGTTTAAAACATATTTGATGTTTGTATGAAACAACCTAAATCCCATGTGAACAACAAAAATAAATAATATACTTTTACCTTTGGAAGAAAAAAGTTTCTTCAATATCAATACATTTCTTACCATATAGATTAGCCTTGTTCCTTACCTTTGTGATATAATTAATGAGTGCAAGCTTAATTAGATATTATTTCTTGCTCTTATCAAGTTTATCAAGTTCCCCTACATAAATATTGTTGGCCAAACATATATACATAAAAGATACAAGAAGGTTTCTTGAAACAGTTTTAAATTTAACGATGCTAATTTAAAACTTTCTCAACTAGAACTAGCTTGAAGATGTTGATTAAGTTTGGTTGGAACTTGCACAAGTACTCAAGTTCCTACCATTAGGCATTGTAAAATTATTAGTGTTGTTGCTCTTTTAAAATAACATGACAGATTTAAATTAAAGAAGAAACTCGACTAGTTTCATAAGAACTTRTGTGTTCTCTATTCAAAATAACTTCAACGTGTTTGAGGGGAACAAACATGTTAGTCTCAAAATATGTCAAATCACATACGCTTAAGCTATGAACTCTGATTATATTTAACAAATAACAATTTTTCTGCATTTATATTTCCAAGTTCCTTATACGATCCTTTTACTAATAAGTACTAAAACACTTAAAGTAAAATGCTTAAGTACCCAATACCAGCCTTTTAACCTTTGAGGATGATGTCTTGTTGATCAACTTCTAATATTTCCTTTGTTGATAATTTCACAAGGATATGTCTAGCGTTTCTTCTACCTTGTTCGTGCACACATCATCAAACCTATGTGGAACTAGGTTCCATGGTTAGAAATGTAATGTACTAGGTAATCACTTAATTATTTGAACTTATTAACAAAGATTTCAGATTCACTAGAACTTTCATCTTTGTTACAAGTAAATGACCAAGTGTTCCTTTAAGAAATAATTATTGATCAATCCA
>SNQN01008818.1:0-27671 GCA_008642245.1 Bassia scoparia | reverse complement strand
ATTTCCAAGGTCCATCTTTAGTTTTTCCTTGCTTTTTATTTCTTGCATTCGACTTTGCACTTCCTGCTAATTTAGGTACCTTTCCCTTAGTTCATGGTCCTCCCTGTCGCATGGCTTACACTTGTGGCCAACTGAGTGTAAGCATAGAGGTGCAAACAGGTTTCTTTTTAGAGGAGAGGACTCTTACTTATGCGAAATGTCCAAGTTTATAGTTCTAGAATTGATTGACTTGAACTACAGTGTGTCAAGTCAATCAATCTACTGATTTAGCCCTAAACTTGGAGATTAGTCATGGAAGTCGATTATCTCCCTCGCAGTTGCAATGCCTTAGACTTTCAAAGTGTGCGAACCAACTTGATTGTTTAACAAAAGGGAAAGCTCGCACATCGCACTTCCCTAGTTTCAGGTTTCTGCGAGGCAATTTATGTTTTACAAAACGTAAGCTCGCACTTCGCAGCTGCCTGTTTTCAGATTTTGTGCGATGCCAATTTTGATCATTTTTACCAAACTAAGCTCGCACGTCGCAGCTTGCCCTGTTTGTAGATTTTGTGAGCCATATTGATCGTTTTTACAAAATGGTCAAGCTCGCACTCGTAGCTTGCCCTGTTTGCAGATTTGTGCGACCGCCAATTATTGATCGGTTTTTTACAAAAACGTAAGCTCGCACGTTGCAGGCTTTGCCTGGTTTGCAGATTTTTTGCGACTAATTGTGATTGTTTTACAAAACGGTAAAGATCCGTTCGCAGCTGATTCCTTAGGCAGATGCGAGACCATAGGCGAAGCAATGGTACTGCCCATCTATTTGATTGTCGAAACCCCATACTGTTTATATTTCAGATACTTTTAGGCACTTCCCGTGATTGTGTCAGCGTGTTGAGCCTTTCGTTGATTTACAAAACGTAAGCTCGCACCTTGCACAGTATGGGTCACTTGCCTATTTGATCACCTTCATCTTTATGCAACCAGTTCTGTAGTTTTACAAAACGTAATTAGGGCTTCGCCCCGCCTTAGGGCGTGACCTCAGCTTCCAGGTTCATGGAGTTAGCCATTGGAATCCGCATGTGAATGCGTTTGGGTGTGTGTCGAATTGAGGGATCGCCACCGCCTATATAGGTTATTCACGGACGCCCGAAACATTGGTGCCAACTAGTGGTCCCACAAATAGTCCAGTTAACCAAGTGTGGGTCATGGACATGGTACGAATCAGATCTGTAACCCATTCGCCCGCATGTAGCGGCCTCTACTCTGTCTCATGTTGTTCCATAAATCATAACAATTGATTCAAAGAGCCATTGAATTGATCTCGAAAGCACACTAAATTACTCGGTGAGTTGCTATTATGTACAAACAAAAACTTCTATAATGGACAAGCGATCACTTGATTGTTAGTCAATGTTAATAACGGTGCCTAGAAAACCTCGTTCATGATTATCTGACTTTAATGTGACAAACGATTAATTCCGGTCTGTTTAAACAACTATAACAAGTGTAAAAAGATTATATATACAAGACATGAAAACAGAGGTTGTAAGCACTATAATATGTATGTGTATCCTCTCACCTATGTCACTGCAAGACATCAAATTGTTTAGAATAAACTCAAAGGAATCGCCTTTCGATTGATTGCTAATTGAGACAAACAAACGCCGTTAGTATTGACAATAATAATGTATTAACAAATGAAAACCAAAAACCATGAGAACATTGAAAACATTAATAAAATCCTACATATTTACATGAAACGATTAACAAGTGAGTTTCTACATGGTTTAAATTACATTGAAACTCATAACAATGATTAATCAAATTAAGAGAGACAAAAGAATTAAAAAAAAAAAAGAAAGAGTTTTTGGTGAGTAATCTCAGATTTATACCCTTATCTTCGCTTGTTGATTCGAAAGGAATCGATGCTTTGAATCGAAAACGAATGTGTTTTTGAGTGTTTTGAGAGAGAGAGGAGAGTGTCTTGGGATTGTGCGTGGTGAAGTGTCTCCGAGGTGTCTGTGAAGCGTATGTATGAAGTGTCTCGGACTAAGCAAGGCAAGGAGTATTTATAGGCACGAGGCAAAACGAGGCAAGGAAAACCCTGCGTATATACGCTACAGAGGAGTAGTATACGCAAGGAAGGGCACTATAACGTCCTAGAGTAGCGTATATACGCTGCCAAATTGCGTGGCTTCCATAAAAACTTTGGCAATTTTAGTATGGCTTGAGCTGCTATATATACGCTTGCTATGGACGTATAGACGCTCTGACCAGCGTTATAACGCTCGCATACCTGCGTATATTACGCTCAACGCGTTTGCGTATATATTTTCCAAAAACCTCGAAATAATTTGATTTCCTCGATTTTTTTTTCGTGATATTCCCTTGATTCGACGCACCTAGACACCCTTGCCTCCAAGCAAGGAGTTCTAGAATGTTCTAGAAGTTTCACGTATTTCCGAGTATTTTCTTAATTATTCACGTATTTTCTACGTATTCTGCGTTTTAACATTGCAACATTCATAGAAAATCATAGAAAAATCAGAAAATATTTAAAAATACTTGCGGATTTCAGAAAAATGTGACGCACATGATGGAAAACAAAAGGCATGAGAATCGCCAGCTTTAACTTGTTTGAAAACCTTTGAGTTATCGAGGAACGAAAGAAAATATTTTTGCCTTGTATTTGACCTTTGCTCAATATTTCCGAGTACGACCTCACGTATTTCCAACTTTCGTGAGTTCAACAGCATCTTTTCTGAGTCGAAACAAACGCGAGACGCGGTATGTTTCATCACGGATTACTCATTTGGGGAGACACATTTTCAGTGTTACAGTAAGCCCCCACTTGACGGAGTCTGAGAGACGATGTTCGTAAGACGAAAGTCAAAGGTATTCGATTTGACGGAGAAGCAACTCAAGACGGTTCTCGACCCTGAGTTACCCTTTTTCGCTGGTACCCTGCAACACAAAGGTTAGTTTTACTTAACCGTGGTCCCGTGCGGTTTGATGTATTTATGTGTTGGTCCTTTAGCGGTCATTCCCCCGTTCGGCTACTGGAGAAATGCAGGCGCTGGTCCCATGCTTTCCGAAGAAATGAGCATGACTGGAAAATGATAGCCCTAATTCAGGATTAAGATCCTTTGGTAACGACATAGGTAGTGTTTTTAGTCTAGCGGAATTTGCATTCGCAATTTGACTTGTAACTTGTGACCCTGATATTGAGAGAGGCAGCATTATTTTTTAAAGAGTCTTTGAATGCAAAATGGCCTTGTCTAGGTCTGGTTCGAACATAGAGTCAGTTGAATTTGAAAGGTTTCTTTCTAGGTCTGTTTTAGAATGGTTTGAAGAGTCTTTTGAATTTGAAAGAGTCTTTGTCATAGGTCTGGTTCTACATATTTGAAAGTTCTTTGTCTAGTCTGATTCTTAGACATGATTTTGAGAGAGTCTTTGATTTAAAGAGTCTAGTCTAGTCTGGTCAGACCATGATTTGAAAGTGTCTTGTCTAGGTCTATTCTCAGACTGAATTGAATTGTTCTTGTCTAGGTCTGATTCTAGACATGACTTTAAGAGGAAGATCTTTGAATTTGAAGAGTCTAATCTTAGGTCTGGTTCTAGACGTTTGAGGTCTTGTCTAGTCTGATTCTAGACATTGATTTGAAATTCTTGTCTAGTCCTGATTCTAGACATGATTTTAGAGGTCTTGAAATTTGAAAGAGTCTAGTTCTATCTGTTCTAGAATGATTGAAGTTCTTGTCTAGTTTGATTCTAGACATGATTTGAAAGTGTGTCTTGTCTGGTCTGATTCTAACATATTGAGGGTTTGACAGATCTATCTAGGTCTGGTCTAGACATATTAGTGTCTTGTTGGTTGATTCTGACATATTTAAAGTGTCTTGTCTAGGTCTTGATTCTAAGAAACATTGATGAGAGAGTCTTTGAATTTGAAGAGTCTAGTCTAGGTTCTGGTTCATAGACATGATTTGAAGTGTCTTTCTAGTCTGATCATAGACATTGATTTGAAATGTTTTCTAGGTCTTGATTTCTAGACATGATTGAGAGAGTCTGTTAAAGAGTCTTCTAGGTCTGTTCTAGACATGATTTGAAGTGTTCTTGTCTAGTCTGATTCTAGACATGATTTGAACGTGGTCTTGTCTAGCTCTAGTACATGATTGAGGAGTCTTTGAATTTAAAGAGTTAGTCAATCCTAACCAAGTGCCACATTGAAGGGCGTCCACTCTTGAAAGATGACTTTAGAGAAATGTTGACATATTGGACGTGACTTGACTACAACATTGCGACACGACAGTGACTTGATGAAAGAACAGGGTCCCAAAAGTGATTATTTTTTCAGGAATTTCCACTGATAGCAAAAGACTTGAAACACGTAATAGGCCCTTAGAACAATAAGCCCCCAACTGAAATTAAGGGCCACGATGCGACGACCCCCACGAGCTTTAGACAACGTGTTACGGAAGTGGATAGATTGATATGAGATTCCCTCAACAGAGGTACTAACCCAAAGTCAGTGGCCTTACTTCTTTGGATTCGTCAATGAGTCCTTGAAGGTGACCAAGAATAGCATGGTTCCGAGAAATAAAAGGGCTCAAATTTGTGGCTAAGGGTACAAAGATGTGGCTAAGATACGAGTGCTAATGATGGTTAGTTCAAGATGAGTCTATGTCAGGGTTTTAGACTGCCAAACCATTGTCAATTCTTAGCAAGGCAAAGCACTCAAAAGGCCCTCAACATGATTTAATGTTAATGCGGTCGAACCCCCCCCCCCCCCCCCCCATCAGAGAAGAGGCTTCCCGATATCCTTCGGAACCAGACACCGATAGTTCTGATTGGTGATTTGGACAAGACTCGTGTGAAGGCTTTTGTGTTGTATGTGAGCGTTGTGGTTGAGGGTGAAAAGGCTGATGTTTTGAACGTGACCCACGGCGCGCATGTGCTTTTTAGAATCTTGCTTTTTATTTGAATCTGGGCTTTGTTGATTTTGACATTGATTTGCATTTTGAAGACTTTGATGACTTTGATTTTGCTCTCTTTTCGTTTGTTTTTTCCCATGTTACTTTTTCTTTCTTTCTTTTGCACGTTTCTTTCCTACGCACCATTTGTCCAAAAGGTTAGGTAGAGTGGGCGTGATGAAAGAAAAGATAGCGCTACTGCATAGTTTGTGCTCAAAGGTTGCAAAGGGTTTTTGATTTGATTTGACAAAGGGAAATGGAAGGAAGGGGTATTTTGTGGAGCTGTGAAAAGAGCTTCTTGGCATTTGTTCAATTAAATAATTAAACCAATTTGGCCATATGATGTTGAGACTTGCATAGAGTAGAAATAATATTGCCAAAAACAATGAGTCATTAAAGTACACGGCTTATTGTAAGGAAGAGATCCATAACTCAAGGACAGGAAATTGAAGGGACACATGGCTAGGACTAACTCTATGACTCAAATCCAGACCAGGCCGCAACAGATCATGACCCGCGCATGCTCGTGCGTCATAGAGAGCTTTGATGATGGTAGCTGTGCCATTCTGGATGTCTCTCCCGAGTGTGTCAAGGAGAGATAGGATTGGGCTGTTTTTTTTGGGATGATGAGGTCAGGAGACATGGCAAGTAGGATTGTTGATTCTTGCCCTCGTTGGCCCCAGAGACAAAGTGCAGTCTTTGCCCTGTGACCTGAGACATCCCAAGACATTTACGACTTTAAACCGTAGAACAAAAGTCGGGTCACCTTGAAACTCTTAAGAAACAACAAACACCTTAACTCAGTCTGGTGCTGGAACTTAAGGAACTGACTCGACGTAGACTTGAGATGCGCTAGACGCTAAATCTGACATATAAGGAATGAGCTAGACTCGGAGAAAGATTCAAAACCTTACGATGGCTCGGTATTTCACAGAATAAGAACCTCTGATACTGACCGAGCTAACCTTGAAATTGAATGGGCCAGCTTGAATCAAAGAGAAGTTCCATAGGATTTGAGTCTATGATCCGTCGGAGACCTAGTTCGTTTTACGGTTTCTTAGAAGGTTTGAACGAAACCTAATTCAGATTCAAGGCTTGGGGGTTCGATAAGTGAATTGCGGGAAAGAATTGGAACCTATTCAGATTTTAAGGTTTTGTTAATTGCCCGAATTGACCTCTAAATCAGGCCATTTTAAGTTTTCTATAGCATAGGGTCATGCATCATCTAGAGTCAAAATACAGTCAGACTATCTTGCATTGACCCGTCGAACCTAAGTCAGATTCTAGATTCTCTCGAATGGAGTTTGAATTTGAATTTTGGAATGGCTAATGGTCATCGAATTCAATGTCTTGAACCATGATTCAAGAGACTGGATCTGACTTGATATGAAGAGTCACAATTAACAAGCACAGTTGATTGAAACACAAAAACCAATTAATCACTTAAGGTCAGATCTAATGTGAACTATAGGTCGCTTGGTTAAGTCTGATAGTTACCCATCTAAGAGTAAGCTGCGGTCAATTTCCACCACCCACATATTGTATGTTGGCCGAGATACCCCTTATATCACGTACTCGAGTAACACGTGCATACGCGTGGCGGGTATAGACTACCTTAGCATGTTGATCCATTAACCACATTCAACCAAGATAAACCCCTCTTAAGTGATCTCGAGCATAACATGCCCTTGAGACCAAGGAGCCTAAGAAGACCCTATTCGAAGGGTCACAAGCCAAAAATTGCAATTGATTGAATTATGAACTACGAACTTTTCAAGTCTTTCCACTCACCAAATGGTGATTATCCCATTGAAGTCGCCAAAACTGTAGGGCATTCGCCCCCCTTAGAGGGCGTGGACTCAGCTTCGTTCCATGGAGTTGAGCCATGGAATCCGCGAGTCGTGAATCGTTGGGTGTGTTTATCGAATGAGGGATCGCCACGCTGCTATTAGGTTATTCACGCACGCCCGAGAACATTTGGTGCCAAACTAGTGCCCCAAATAGGCCAGTAAACCAAAGGTGGGTTCGACATTGGTACGAATCAGATCTGTACCCAATTCGCCCGCATGTAGCGCAGGACCTATCCCCTACTCAGCATTCCAACGTTGGTACTCATGAAATCGTACCGTTCCATAAATCAAAACAATTGAATTCAAAAGTACGCCCGTATGTAGACATTGATCTCGAAAGCAACTATTTAACCTCCCGGATGTGCAGTCTGCTACTTAATGTACAAAACACCAAGAGTTCTACATATTCGTACACAGCACCCATAACCAGCACTCGCTTCGTCATTGTAGTCCCTATATAACTGTTCCGATATCCACAATAAAGCTGGCACTTCCACGTATTTTATATAATAATAATTATCTGATACACTAAGAAAAAAAAAATTAGCGTCAAAATACAGTTACATAGATTAAGTACTGAACGTATTGAGGTGACAAACGATTAAAATTACACAGTGCATGATTTAGAGCAATGTAAGTAGTACAGTAGCCAAGAGAAGTAGCTGGTATACTCATTTTTATAACACAGAGCATGAAATACCCGTATTCGGTTAAGTAAGCATAATGAATTAGAGTATCCTGTGTGCCTCCTTCACCTTTCACTGCAACAATCAAATGATTGGATAGAATTAACAAACTTTCAAGATTAATCGCCGTCTGACACGGAGCTTGAATTAGCACCAATTGAGACAAAGCGAAAGCCCGAAAGTTTATTACAAAATAATATGGGTGCCCGGTAACAACTAAAACCAAAACACCGATTGGAAACATTGAAACACATTAATAAATCGCGCCGGTTACATTTTACATGAACGATTAAGCATAGTGTGTGTGTGATTCTATATGTCTGAAATTACATTGAATTATAAATCTACGATAGACCATACTATCTTACAAAATTAGAGTTATGACAAAAGAACTAATAAAGAGTGTAATGTAGAGGTTGTTGTGTGATAGATCATTCATCTTTAGATTTCTATCTCTGTATGTCCTGTGATTACGAAGAAAATCGATAGACTTTGAATCGAAAACGAGATGTTGTTTTTTAGTATGTTATGTTGTGAGAGAAGAGAGAGAATAGGCGTGGATAGTCTTGGTAATCTGCTGACACGGACCCCACATGAAGAATTCACCATTCTGAACTTCTTCTTGCTCTCTTTTTCGTATTCACCATTTTATTTGGATTATTGAATTATTAGGAATGAAAAGAAGAATGTGCTGAAATAAATTGGAGAGCACACTTTCAAAGTAGCCAACACCACACCATACAGTGAGTAGTTGCTCCTCTCCAAACTCCGTTCCTAGTTGAAGTGCTGTAATGAATCACACGAGAAGCAATGTGCTTCGGAGAACTAACCAAAGAGGCGGCGTACCGGTCGGCGCTATACTTTTAAGTTCTACTAGCGCATTATAAACGACTTAATTTATGTCGGCAATGCAAAACCCTGCAGCTTACATCTACGCTACACATGAGTCCAACATCTATACGCAGTGAAAGACCATAATCCTCTAGTCGCACCGTATATGACGAGCACATCCTCATAGTAAGCGTATATATCGCTGTCAAAATACCTTGCAGTGTTCTTTCGCCAATAAATCTATATCTACTTTTATGGATTTGTACACATGGCCCACATACGATATATACCCTTCTATACTTTTGGAAATTTCATCGACACGTATTCGACTATACGATGTCTCCACTGTTTGGCACACCAAGCCGTTATTGATCTACGCGCTCTCTCACTTCAATACTTATGACATTCACATCTATTTCATATTCATCTGACTGTTCACGCATGATGCGAGTATCTTCACTAAATTATTCCCTAATATAAAACACCAATACTGACAAATATATTTGAACACATTTCCTACCAGAATTTGTCTTTTTCTGTGTTGAACCTTTCCATTGTTGGATTCACGGACGGCAACCCTACTCCACCACCATATCGCATCCCCACACAAGGAGTTCGTAGATGGTCCTCTAACAGCATTGAACAGGTTTATTCACAGCCTTATTTCCGATTTATTATCTTCTTCGTGATAATTATCACGTTATTTTCCTGTGATGTAGTTTCATATCTCAGCAGAGCGTTGTATTGACCTTGCAGACAACTAATTACTTAATAAGAAGAGAATACAGGTAGAGAGAAAATCAGAAAAATAATTTTAAACCAACATCAATACTTGGCGATTCTAAATCAACAAAAGATTCTTTTATGACGCACAATCATGATATGAAAGAAACAAAAATATCAATTGACAGATAAAATCTCGCAATGTCTGTAACTTGTTTGAAAACTTTGAAGTTATCGAGAAAACCGAAAGAAAAATATTTTTCCTTGTATTTGACCTTTGCTCAATAGTTCCGAGACGACCCACGTATTTCCAACTTTCGTGAGTGTGAGTTCAAAGCATCTTTTCTGAGTCGAAACAAACGCGAGACGCGGTATGTTTCATCACGGATTACTCATTTGGGGAGACACATTTTCAGGTGTCTACAGGTAAGCTCGGACGTCACATTATGTATGGGTCGTTTGCCCTTCGAACTTTATTCTGAGCATTTTTGCTCGTCGCACGTTTATCTAGGAACATTTTGTCCTTATCATTTTAAGGGACGTTTGCCCTACTGACAATCCTACCAAGTTTGTAAACTTATAAGCACATGACTTAAAAAATTTGTCAAGTTTTTTGTTTAAGTTTAATAAGCAAATCATCAATTATATCTCGTTTTGAGATAGGCTATGAGTGTAAATTATTCACTTTGAATGTTTACTTTATGCCCAAGGGGGGAGTTGCCCCTGTTAAGATAACAAAAATCTGAAGTTCAAAGTATTGAAGGCTTTCATTCAATCTAGATACTTCAAAATTTTACAATTTTTGAGCGCCTTCAGGTCGACTCAAACTTGATAATGCGAGTGCACGTTTGGCAGCTCGACTTAGAATGAGCGCCTATAGGTGGACTCATGTATGTTTGCTTAAACATAGAATTTTCTCAAGTTGTCGGCATTCCATGGATGAGTAAGCCGTTGCCCTTGACCATCTTCTAACTTGAAGGTTCTGTCCCTTAACACCTCACAAATTTTGTATGGACCTTCCCAATTTGGGGTCAACTTTCCATCTTCATTTGCTCTTCCCGTAGATTCCATCTTTCTCAACACTTGTTCTCCTAATTGGAGAGGCCTATGGTTGACTCGTTTGTTGTATTCCCGGGACATTCTTAGCTTATAGATTTGTTGTATTCCCGAAACATTCTTAGCTTATAGATTTGTATTCCCAGAGAGGCCCTGGATCTCAAGTATGAGGTCAATATTACACTTCATAGGTTCCCAATTTCCTTCTTAAGTGTACATCATGACCCGTAGAGTTGTCTCATACATTTCGATGGGAAACGCGGCGTCTGAGCCGAAGACAAGAGTGAATTGGGTCTCCCCTGTTGAGTTCTTCACCATCGTCCGATTTGACCATTAAAAATTGTATAATTCATCCACCCATAGACCCTTTGCATGGTCCAACTTGTTCTTCAATCCATTACTTATAATCTTGTTGAAGGACTCCACTTGTTCGTTGGCTTGGGGATGTGCCACGGAAGCAAAGTGGGCGGTGATTCCTTGGTCCGATAGCCAGTTGGTAAGAATGTTGGAATCAAATTGAGGACCATTGTCGAAGACGATGGACTATGGCACGCCATACCGAGTGATGATATTACTAGTTAAGAACCCTTGAACATCCGACACTTTGATATTTCTCATCGGCTAAACTTTCACCCATTTGGTGTAATAATCTACTGCCACAATCAGGAATTTCTTTTGCCCCTAAGCTTGAGGGAAAGGCCCGAGGATGTCCACACCCTACTTAGCAAATGGCAAAGGTGATAGCACGGGGGACAATTGATTTGCTGGCCGCTGGTGAATGTTGGCGTGAATTTGGCACTTTTGGCATTTCCTGACTAGGTTGGCAGCATCTTCTCTCAAAGTTGGCCAGTAGTAGCCCATTCGAAGGGTCTTTTCAGCTAAAGACCTTGCATCAATGTGTGATCCACACTGGCCTTGGTGAATATCATCCAACACTTCAGCCCCTTTCTCAAGAGTGATGCATTTGAGTAAGGGGTGAGAGTTGTAGAGCTAGCCATTCCAATTTACGGATCACGTATCTCGCCGTTTCATATACTTAGSTTTTTTACAATCAAGAGGTAAGATTCCCGTTTGCTTAAATTCGATGATCTCGTCCATCCAAGTGCTTCCCCTGTTGATGTAGTGGACCTCGTCTAGCTCATCTATACTCCGCTGATTTTTGACTTCCCAAATGATGGACCTTGGAGAGTCTCCCGTAGTTGAGCTAGCCAACTTGGACAATGCATCGGCTTGATTATTTTCTGACCTAGGCASTTGCACTAGGTGGAAACGTTCCAGCCCTTCAACCTCCTTCTTGACCATGTCTATGTACTTGATCATGTTCTCATCTCTTACCTCATATTCTCCATTGACCTGACTCACCACTAGTTGCGAATCTGACATAATATCAATTTTTCGTGCCCCGGCCGCTTTGCACATTCTAATTCCTACCACCAGAGCTTCATACTCAGTCTCGTTGTTAGATGTTTGGAACTTGAACCGCATGGCATATTCGAATGTATCTCCTTCCGGCGATTTGAACAAGATCCCTGCCCCACAGCCATTTTGGGTGGATGATCCATCCACAAATAATGTCCAAGCGCCACTTGACGTTTCGGCTGGGGGAGGTCTGGTCATTTTGACGATGAWGTCCGCTAGGGCTTGCCCCTTTATGGCCTTCCTTGGTTTGAACTCAAGGTTGAACACGTTCAAAGCTATTACCCATTTCAACATCCTTCTCGAAGATCTAACTTAGTCAATGGTTGCTTGATTGGCTTATCAGTGTAGTCGACGATTTTGTGTGCTGCAAAGTAAGGACAGAGATTTTTGCTAGCCATCATGAGTGCTAGGCCAAACTCTTCAGATGTGGCATAACACATTTCGGCTCTTTGAAGTACATGGCTTATAAAGTAAACCGACAGTTGAGCTCCTTCCCTTTCGGCCACCAGTACGGCCGACAAGGCATGTTCCGAGACGGAGAGATATATATACAAAGTCTCTCCTTCCATGGGACTTACCAACCTTGGAAGGGAGTGCAAATGTTCTTTCAATTTGACAAAGTCAGCGTCAGCCTCTTCGCTCCATTCGAACTTGGCACTCTTCTTGATTGCCTTGAAGAAATATTGACATTTATCCCCGAATTAGGAGAGAAATCTGCCAAGCGCCGCTAGACAACCCGTCAATCTTTGAACCTCCTTCACATTGCGAGGCGATTGCATGTCCAGAACAACTTTTACTTTGTCAAGGTTGGCCTCAATACCTCTTTCGTCAACTAGGAACCCCAAGAACTTGCCAGAAGTAACCCCGAACACACACTTATTCGGATTCAGTTTCATGTCAAATTGACGCAGAGTGTCGAATATCTCTCGCAGATCCCTGGCATGATTTTCCTTCTTCTTGCTTTTGATGATCATGTCATCAATGTAGGCTTCTACATTCCTTCCAAGCTGCTTAGCGAAGATGGTGTTTACACATCTTTGGAAGGTAGCAGGGGCGTTTCTTAAGCCGAAAGACATTATCTTGTAACAATACAACCCATTGTCAATGACAAAGGCTATCTTGTCCTGGTCTTCCTCCTTAAGAGGGATTTGGTGAAACCCTAAAYAAGCATCTCCGAAGCTCATAGCCTCGTGCCCCGCTGTAGAATCTATTAGCTTTTCAATTTTTGGGAGTGGGAAGCTATCTTTTGGACAAGCCTTGTTCAAATCTGTGTAATCTACACACATTCTCCATGTCCCATTTGGCTTGGAAACTAACACCACATTGGCCACCCACTTTAGATACTGGCAAGGATGAATGAACCCAACGTCTAGCAGTTTTTTCACTTCTTCGTCGGCTGCCTTGCTTCGAACCGGACCCAAGGTTCTCTTCTTTTGCTTTGCTGGTTTGAAGGTGGATTTAACGTCTAGGCTATGCTAGGCGATCTTTGGATCCAGCCCTGGCATCTCTTCCGCTGAGAAGGCGAAGACGTCTTTGTACTCTCTAAGCAAGTCTTTGGCCTCTTGCCCTAACTCATCATTCATAGCATCTCCTTGGCAAGGTGGGATCTAAAGAGAAGTCCTCTTGCTGACCCCCTGGCTCTGGCCGAGAGATGGAAGCGAACAAACCATGAATGGCCATCATTTCTTGGTGAGTGCCATGAACCATCAATACTTCGCCCGACTTTCTTTTCTTGGTGGACCCTTTTTTTGAAGTCTTTGGCAGATCGTTATCCTTGCCCCCAGCTAGTGGCTTGACGGTGGTTAGGTAGCACTCTCGAGCGACTTGCTGATCTCCGCAGATTGTGCCAACCTTGCCCTCGTCACATATGAATTTCATCAACATTAGATGTGTGACCACTAGATACTTAGAAGCATTGAGTATTGACCTACCAATGATAACGTTGTAGGCTGTCATGTTTTTGACCAACAAGAACTTGACTCGCAAGTGCCTACAAACRTTTTCCCGTCCCAGACAGAGGGTGAGAGTGACTACTCCCACTAGCTGAATAATGCCACAGCCAAAACCAATTATAGGATTGTGGTATGGCACCAAGTCATCATCATTGTATTTCAAATTCTGAAGACATTCAAAGCTTATGATGTCAGAGGAGCTTCCCGTGTCATTAAGAATGCGACGGACACACTTATCAGCCACTTTCATTTCGACCATAAGAGGGTCACCATGGGGGGTGCTTACCTCCCCACGATCCTTCTCGCAAATGAGAACGTCTGCGAATTTTTCCTCTTCTTCTTTGTCAAGGAGCATTACTTGTTGAGGGGTCCTTACATAGTCTAGGTGGCTCTTGGCCGTTGGGCCTCCTGCAGCAAAACCTCCAGAAATCGTGTGGATGATTTCAGTGTCAGAATGCTCCTCGTTTGGGGCACCCTCAGTAGAGGGGGATTTCTTTAGAAATCTCTTGAACAAATGCTTCTTCACCTTGCCCTGGTGTGCTAGACGATTAATAGTTCGTTGCAAGGTGAAGCAATCATCGGAGACTTGTCTAGGCTTCTTGTGATACTTAAAGTACTTAGACTTGTCCCTCTTGTCCATCTCGGTTTTGATTGGAGGGGGATCTTCGATGTGAACATCCCGACACACTTCCTTGTAGACCTAGAAGAGGTATTTTGTGTATTCAACCGTTGAGGTGTAGCTAAACTTTCTTTTCTTCCTGGCCGATGGTTTTTGTGACGTTCCCTCCTCTTCTATGTTCCAGGTGCCAGACCTCTTTTTGTGAGACCCACCACTTCGATGCGCCCGGTTGCTTTGATGTTTGGAGGAGGGGGGAGTCACCTTTTCCTTGGCTTTCTTGACAGYACAGACCTCTTCAGCGTGGATCCATGCTTCTGCCTCTCTCATCATTTCATTCAAGTCCCCAACCCTTTGCCTTACCATTTGGAACTTGAAAGGATTATCCTCGTCCAGCCCACGATAAAAATTATCAAGGATCACCCGGTCTGACAAGTCTGGGATCTGGAGAGTCTCGTTATTGAAGCGTTTTACATAGCTTCTCAAGCTTTCGTTGGGTCGTTGTTGAATTCTTTCCAAGTGCAAGCTACTTTTCTGCTCTTAGCGATGTGCCATGAAATGATGAGTAAAAAGAACAGCCAATTCATTAAAGTTATGGATAGAACTTGTTGGAAGACCGCTGAACCACCTTTGGGCCAGCCCCTTGAGTGTAACTAGGAAGTATTTACACTAAGTCGCATCATCGGCCTGGGTGGTTAGCATTAGATGCYTGTACATTGCCAGGTGATCATCTGGGTCAATGGTTCCATCATAAGCATCAATGGACGGAAATTTGATGTTCTGAGACTGCGTGGCCATGAGGATAGAAGGAGAGAAGGGGTTCTTGTCAGTTAGAGAGAGCGCTTGCATCCCCCTAGTCACCCCTATGGATGTCTGACCATAACCCCTATCCTGGAGAGCACCGCTTTGGTGACACCCCCCATGTTGGTGGGATCTAACCTCCGGCTCATGACGCTGCGATCTCAGAGCAGCCTGGCTAGATGTGTTGTGTGAAGGACCATGTTTTATAAAAGAACGATGAGGTGGGTCCGTGCACACTGGCGTGGAACCAGTTAATGAGTGTTCTTCGTCATATCGGGCGGCTTGCTTAAGCCTCTTAGTTCTCTTCTTATCTAGGATTAGCCTGGCATCTTGGTTCCTTTTCCTCTTGATCTCGATGATCTTTTGGGCATCCATTGAGGAAGCTTCGTGGTCTTGCTTCCTCTTCTCGATGAGGGTCCTAACATCTTCTGGCTCCTCATGAGAAGAAACATCGTCTACAACATAGGCTTCATCAAACCTATAAGGTCCACCCTTGGTGGAAGTGGCCTTGGTGGCTGTTATTGTTGTGTTGGTAGGCTTAGGAGTGCTACGGTATTTCCTAGCTTGGTCTTTCTCTCGTTCCAAAGGAACGTGTTCCACAGAAACAAAGTTGCCTTTCGGCGTTGGATTCTTGACTATGATGGTTCTGAGTTTGGGAATGATGGGAGTGTTAAACTTTAGAGCTTGTGACTTGCCAAGAGCTTCACTGCCAGCCACCTTAGACTTGCCTGCCTACAAGGCCTTCAAGCAGGCATTCTCCGCTTAGAGAAAGTCAAGTCTACGCTTCAGCTCATCTTGTTAGGAGAAACGTTCCTATATCTCATCCACTCCCTTGCTGATCTCATCCTTTAGTACATCATGGGAGACCTACCTACTATCTAAGTCTTGGAGTGACAAGTCAGTATTGTCCTCCAGGCCAACCTGGAAAGTGGAGTTGGCGACGTTGGTCTCGTCATTTGGATTGCTYTTCTTCTCTGAAGATGGAGGTGTGATCGTCCTTCGTAGTGTGTGGTCATCTCTTGAAGCCATTTCTGATTGCCTCCCCATAGACGGCGCCAAATGTTGTAGCAAGTAATTTGGGGATGACGTGTCCTGGCTACAATATTTCCCTAGCTTTTGGGTTGAGAGAGGGGTGGTGGTCGGCTTCCCTTYAATGCTACCTCTAGAGAGCTGACCTTCTATTGGACAATGGACGACTCCTGGCTATCTCCGTTCTCCTGGTCAACATTTGTTTGCTTCTTGCTCCTAGCACTTCAAAGCTTGCCTGGCACCTGCACAAAGGAGAATAATCTTATTTGGAGTATCTCCCCTCCGATGTTTAAGTAAGTACGGATTTAGGGAAGTAAAAGTGCCAAGCTAGAGAGAGAAAATAGTGAGAGATGCTCTCAAGTAGTTGGAAGTTGTATGCAATAAATGYTAATTGCAGAGGCGTGGCTGAGCCGGTTCAGAGTGCGCGACGGCTCAGGGCCTCGCAAAGCTAGGGGCCCCTGTAGCAGACTATATATAATAAACATTGCAATTATGTTCAGTTTGCAAGCTTGAGAGTAGCGGGTAAGTCATCGACCTTTCATTTGATTGATTGAAAGTTCAAATCCAGCAGACATTATTTTTTTGTTGGAAACAAGTACACATGTGGGCCTCTAATATAGTGCATTTCCAACTACACATGTGGGCCTCTAATATAGTGCATGTGTAATGCATTAATGTAACCTTACATTTTCACTTTTTATTCTTTTCCAAGATTACTTTTCTTATCAATTCCCTAAATTTCCTCTATAGTACATATAATAACCATTAATATTCACAATTTCCATTTTCTAATTACTCCATATTTTTACCAAATTCAATATCTTTAATAATTTCAATTTTCAAACTTATTTTCCATCAATTAACTTATTTCCAACATAAATTAAAGTGATGGGTATACTTATTTTTATTTAACACTCTAATCTTCAAATCTATTACTGTATTAAAATTTTATGCTTGAATTGAACAAAGTTTTATAATTAAACTAAAATTTAATCCTATCATTACTATTTAAGTGAAGTTTCTAAGTCAATGAAATTAGCATTTGATAATTTCGGGAAAAAAGGGTTTGAGATCGAAAAGATAGGGCCTTCAACCAAATTTTGCACACGGCCTCTAAAAACCTAGCCACGGCCTTGGCTAGGAGAATGTAGGTGTTATTATCTTGATTTTTCAGGGTATTTATAGACAATCCCTCAAAAATCAAGGCATCCCTTGGATGGGTGACACTTGTCATCTATCCATGCTTCCTTGTGTTTCTTATTACTGTTTCAGTGTAGAAACTTCAGTTTCTCGTCCCGTTTCAGTTCAGATTTATTTAATCTGTAGCGTTTGCCACGTGGATCGTTTTGACCCGATATTTGGAGGACAYGTAGGCAAGGGTTTTCCGTGCCACATCAATTATTATTATTATTATTATTGCATAGAAATTATATAAAAGCAATCAATTAAGGTTAATAATTGTATTTTGGATAAAATTTTAAAAATTATTAATTTATATACATGTATAATTCTATTTATTATCACAAATAAAACATCATTATGAAATAATCACATTTAAAAAAGTAAATTTTGATTTTATTTACGATATTTCGTATTTTATTTAAAGTTCGAGCATATTTTCGGGTATTATATATCTAGTTGATGTATAAACATAAGCCATTGTTAGTGGTCCTTGGTTTCTTTATATAATGTAGGATCTAAAACAAATTAAAAAAAAAGTATTTATGCTCTTTGAAATGTTATCATTTCACATGCCATGTCATTATGCATGTTTGCCACCCTTGAAATATTGAAGATATTTTAGAGTAAGAATTTTTTTTTATTACGATGTTCAATTTAATAGCTAACATCAACAATTATAGGTTTCCTAGAACTTTACAACACCTTTTTTTTAACTATCAAATATTTTAATAAGTTCTTAATTATTCACTTTTATACATCATGTACTTCAACATAAGCAAATTAACCTCTCAACTATAAATTAGAATCGAAAAATTTAAATTCGATGAAAAAATACATGTGATTTGAATTTGATCGATTTTAAGCAATCTATAATTTTTGTGCCCATATTCGTAATTCACATGAGTTTTAATTTGTTWTAGCCTTTGTAGAGAAAAAAATTATTGGATCAAACTAAGGACATTTAAAGTGATTGATAGAGAGTGTGTGTTAGAGATCGACTTAATAATTAATATTTAATGTGCATGAAATAAAATTTAYCTTTTTATGAAATGGACTAAAAACAACGTAACGCAATCATTGATATACTTGTTTGTGGCAACTTGCATACAACTTGCAACTTGGCAAGTTAGCGTATAATCAACTAGCACTAACAACTAAACTAGTGAGGTGAAGATTACATAAATTTACTACAGAGTACTCCGTAATTTATACAGAGTATAATTTAATAAGCATCATTTATCACGTGCTAAGTCTTCAAATAGGATTAGCTTATTAATTCCAAGTCTWCAAATGAGACATGAGAATCCGTATTTATACTTTGTGATGAACTTTTTTACGTTATATTATTTCAGTATACTTTGAAAATAAGGTAAACAATAATATAAATATCACTAAGCTGCTAAACATACTCCAAAAAAAAAAAGAAAAAAAAAGAAAAAAAAGAAGAAAACAAATGGTCACACACTCACACCTAGTAAATGATTCTTATTAGCAACAAAGGCTAAAAATTAGGTTCATAATCTTAGCCACAATGGGATTATAGGTTGTCATAATAGGTTAATTATAGATTGTCATAAAAGGATAATTATAGGTTGCCATATTTAACAAATTGATTCATAATGGTCATTTTGTTGCTTTTCCAATGTGGAAAGTTTAGTATAAATGTGAGGTTTTTTAGTGACCATCATTTTACAAAGGAAATGTTATACGGAGTATGTAGCTTTCATATAAGAATTAAATGACACACTATAAATGAAAATAATTTCCCAAAACAAAGAAAAACAACACAACAATCAATGTAATAAATATTAGAATAAAAAAATTCTTTTCATTTTAAGTCTCTTATGCATAACCCTAAAGACTATGTATATCATTTTCTTTTTACAAATATACTTTAATTTTTAATTTGTTATAACATATAGAGTATAATATTTAATTGACATGCATAGTACGGAGTAGGAAAGATTAATACATACTTGAAATTACAATTGTGTTTCATTTAATGATTTTGTATGCATTCCAATTTACTAAGAAATGAGTTTTTGATCTTAATCAATTAAACTAAATCCCTCAAAAAAAAAAAACAAAAGAATTAATATGATATTGAATTGGTAGTATTATACTTAGCTTAAATTGTACATTAAATTGATATTTGTTAAGTTTCCTAATTATGTTAGGTTTTTTTCATGGAAATGTGTTTAGACTTATTATGTGTATTATTGATTCAATCTTTATTATATAAGGGAAGAGGGGAGGTGGTGATTTCTACGAGTAATTCATTGTGCTAGCTAACCAGTGATACGATGCCGGCAATTAGCGGTAACCAAACAAATAAAACTAAAAAAGCAACTTCTTTCTTAGAGAAAGTAGATAGCTAATCCCACAAACACTCTATAGGTTTGTAAGTATAAACAAATATTAAGACTTGTAAGCCAAATAAATTTAAATTTTAATTATGTTAATAAATAATCAGGTTTTTCAGCTTTGTTAATCATTGATCCGAACCATGAGCCCGACCCATACATTTTATTATTTTCCGAATTGTGTACTTATCCCATTATTTTGGAGAAAAAATCAAGAAAATACCCAAATACCCGAATACCCGATATTTTAAAAAGCGGGACAATTGGGTCACGAGTCGGGGTGACCAAGTCGAGTTCTTTTGACCACCGTACCCCCAGCTTGTCAAATCTAGAATAGTCTAAAATGTGCCRKGAAAATATCTTTGATTTAAAAAATCCATGTAAAAATCTACTGTAGAAGATAAATCCTAGGATCGGAAAATTTGCAAAAGCACTAGATTAAACTATTAATAATTAAAATGTTATAGTTTAATATTTTAATAATGATGTAAGATGACATACGTGTTTGTCCAACATACAATTATATTATGGGTAGGTTTCCCATCGTTATTCGTTAGTTTGCCATTTTATCCAAATTATTAGTTTTGGCCATTTGCAACCCATTTACTTGCTTTGCCTTTTTTCAGATGACAGATACAAACCACTCGTTATTTGTCACCATATATAAACCACCCATTTACTTTGTTCTTTGAGATACAAATACTTCCTCGTGAAGCTACTACTTTATTTGATAAAGTATTCTTTGATGATGAAATCAACTTGTTGATGGATGGTTATTGATAGCCTAGAAAATGTTTTAATTAGTGGAAGATCGATCAAAATTTAGGATGATTAGCTTGGTGAATTAAAGTTATTGATATGTCAACCAGATCATCTCAATCAAAAACTTAACTTTATAGTTAAGGTCCTGAAATATAACATATACTCTAACACCCCCCTCACATAAAAGACCCTTTGAACTTGAAATGTGGACGCAGTACAGATTCACCCATATTTGACGCGAATTAATTCCACTTAGAAGGGAGAACAAAAGTGAGATTCGAATTAACGCTGGCTCTGACACCATGTAAACCAATCTATCTCAACCAAAAATTTAAACTTATGGTTGAGTTCCAAGAATATTATATATACTCTAAAATTTGATAGAATAATTATCCCTATCATTATTCATTAATCTAACTCTCACTATATCCATTTTCCCCACCTAATTAAATTAAAGGGATTTTTCCTCAGGTACCCCTGAGGTTTTGCTTAATTCCTCATGTACCCTCGAGTTTTTAGATATGCCTCAGGTACCCCCGAGGTTAGACAAAATAGCTCAAATACCCTTATTATGGATGGAAAACTAACACCGTTAGTGTTTAACCCCTAATTAAACTAATAACCAGATTTAAGTTAATTAAACACCTATTATCACCCTTAATTAATCAATCACACTATTCACCCCCAAAATAATACCAAACCACCACCCCTCTTCAATGTACGACTAACCCACCATCACCCTCCAAACACCATGACCCTCGAACCACCATCGCACAACCACCACCATCGCACAACAACCCATTGCACAACCACCAACAATCCACCAGCGAACCACCATCGCACAACGCGCAAGTGCAGCAGCAACCACGAATAGATTTCGAGTCAAGATGCACCAGAAAAATGCACTCGAAGCCTCACGAAAATTGCCCAAAAATCGYACTCAAAACCCCCCAAAAAATATTGCAATTTCGTTTACCCTTAACCCCAAAATGTCGAAAATTAACTCAAAAATCTGGGTTTAAAAACAAAAAAAATGAAGTTTAGACAAAAAAGAAATGGAAGAATTCGAGTGATATTRTGAGTGTGGGAGTGATGAGCAGAGCAGTGCAGAATAGAGGAGAGGGTTCAAAACCCTCTTTTTTTTGTCGAAGATAGCTGCTGCGTTGGCTGGGTTGGTGGTGCGGTGGGTTGCGAGGTCAGTGAGGGAGGTGGGTGGCGCGGTGGCAAGGTAGGTGGCAGCGCAGTGCAGAATAGAGCAGAATCGAAGCTAGCTGTTGTGTTGTGCTGGGTGGGTGGCGCGGTGGTTTGCGAGGTCAGTGAGGGGCTGGGCTGTTCTGGTGGCGATGCGTTTCAGGTCGGCGGCGACCAAATTGCCAGAGCAGAGGAGAGAGATGGGAGGGGATTGCTTGCTTGCTATAGAGGAGAGAGAAGGGGTGATAGTATAACAATGGAGGAGAGAAAAGAGATTAGGGGTTAATTTAGTAGAATTAGTGGTTAATTAAGGGAAAAGACTAACGGTGTTAGTTTTTYCGTTAGAGTAAGBGTATATGAGCTATTTTCTCTAACGTGAGGGGTACCTGAGGCGTTTTTAAAAACTCGGGGGTACCTGAGGAATTAAGCAAAACCTCAGGGGTACGTGAGGAAAAATCCCTAAATTGAATTAAATGAGGATGTTTAGCTTACAATTTTTTAGTATCGATMACTAGAAACAACGATCATTCAACCGCTATAATAATGTAGTGTAACTAGTGTGAACTCTAACAAACAAAGAGAATGAGAGAATGTGTGTAATTTGGGAAAATGGAATTATGATTCTCATTGGAAAATGATTGAGAATACAGCTTATATACAAAGCTAAGTAACCACCATTTTACCCTAACAAACCTAACTAACTCTAGAATAAATATCTAGGTTGTTAGAACAATATACATGAGCTTATATAATACTAACAGCCGCCCTTCAAGCTGGACTTGGAGATGTAGAAGCACGTAAKGGAGACCATCCTTGAATTGGTGGTTGCCCAACAAGGCCAAGCTTGGCACTAAGAAACTTATGTTGATCAGCACCAAGAGGTTTGGTCAAAATATCAGCAAGCATCAATGATGAACGTACATAATGAACATCCAATTTAGCATTCTTCTTGGTGAAACACTTGGTCTTTTCATGATAACAAGGATTTTCTACAATATGTTGGGCAGAGACATTATCACAGAACAATGTTATGGGTTTTGGCACAATAATATACAAATCACAAAGGAGACCTTCAATCCAAGTGAGCTCACTTGTTGTTTGACTCATACTCCTGTATTCTGCTTTAGTGGAACTCTTAGAGACCACTTTTTGTTTCTTAGTCTTCCAAGAAACCAAAGAATCACCAAGGAAAACACAATAACCACTCAATGATCTACCAGAAAAATCACAAGACCCCCAATCAGCATCACTTTAAGCCTTGAGAACAAAAGAGGTATTTGCAGGATAGAATAATCCCAAATTCAAAGTCCCCTTAAGATATTTCAACACATGAACAACAGCAGTAAAGTGAGAACTCCTTGGAGCACTTAGAAATTGGCTGAGTTGTTGAGTGACATAAGAAATGTCTGGCCTGGTAAGATTAAGATATAACAACTTGCCAACAATCTTCCTAAAACACTCTGGATCAGAGAGTAGCTCACCATCAGAATGAGTGAGTTTAAGACCTTTAGAGAAGGGAAATGGAGCAGTATGGCAATTGTCCATATGTGCTTCATGTAACATATCTAGAATGTACTTCCTTTGATTCAACATGATTCCAGCAGAACTCCGTGAAACTTCAATCCCAAGAAAATATTTGAGAGAACCCAAGTCCTTGGTTGTGAAAGCACCATGAAGTTTGGCTTTTAAATCTTTGATTACAAAGGAATTTTTTCCAATAACCAATAAATCATCAACATAGGCAAGCACTGCAGTAAAAGCACCATTATATATCACTTTAATGAAGAGTGAATAATCYTGAGAAGACTGCTTAAAACCATCCTTAACAAGAAATTTACTCAACTCAATGTTCCACTGTCTAGAAGCTTGCCTTAATTATCCATACAATAATCTTTTTATCTTGCACACTAAACCCTTTCCTTTATCATATCCAAGAGGAGGAACCATATACGCATTTTCATCAATAAACCAATGAAGAAAGGCATTATTTATATCCAATTGTTGAATATCCCAATTCTTGGCAGCAGCCAAAGCAATGAGAAGCCTTACCGTAGTGAATTTAGCAACCGGACTAAAAATGTGTTTAAAGTCTTTAGCCTCAATTTGCTTATCTCCTCTTGGTACTAATCTGGCTTTGCATCTTTCAATGGAACCATCAGGTCTAAACTTGGTTTTATAAACCCACTTAGAACCAATAGGAGTCACTCTTGAAGGTAAAGGTACAAGATCCCAAGTATTATTGTTTTCCAAGGCCCCAATTTCTTGAGACATAACTGCTTGCCATTCAGGAAACCCTTTAGCTTGATTGTAAGTATATGGTTCAGGAAAAGASAGAACATTAGAAAGACTATGTAGATCAGAAGGATTAAGATAGGAAAGAGTAGGTTCAGTAAGAACATTAAAAGAAATAGAAGTAGAAGGAGAAGGATTGAAGGTTATGTGATACTCAAGAGGGGGGGGGGGGGAATTGAGTATAGTTAATGATAACCAAATTTTCTTCTTTTGCTTTCGGACTTAGAATGAGGAACCAGTTAGGCTGGTTCCTGTACGCAGCGGAATATAAGTAAAGCAATAAAGAACACACAGTATTTAACGAGGTTCACCCAACTCTGGGCTACGTCCTCCTATCCTAAGTTCTTTTATTAATCTACTCCGAACAATAAAAACCGCTCCTCTACTGTTTCCCTACTCCGGGAACCAGCACACCCCACACTTAACTCTGAATGTGCACTCGACTCACACTCATAAGTCCAACTTTGTGTTTAAACTCACAAAACTCACCAGGCCTTCAACCCCTCTGTTGAATGCCTTTACAATAGCAATTTTCTCTCTTATTAATGACTTCTTAAAAGCTAAGTAAAGAATGAATTAGCTCGTCTAGTCTCTTATGTGACTCAAAGTAATGATCTTTGTCTTTGTTTTTTTCTCAAATATTCTAAACTCTTTTAATCCGTGAGAGAGATATGGAATTAGAAGCATAAATGTATTTATATGTATATTGATTTAAACCCTATTTACCATAAATCTATACTTGTCAAACAAGCAAGATTAGATTATGGAAAGGATTTATCTTGTTCGATTTATCCTAAGGAAATAAATCGAACAAGATATATACTCCAAGGTTTAAGCAATATACACATATTCATCTATATTTCAATTTAAGGAACAATTTCTTCTATCTTCATGTAATCTTCAGAAGTGAATCTTCCTTCAACTATCAATTTGTAGCACAGCTTCTTTCTTTCGAATGTCTTCGAAAGGCTTCACACTTCAAGTCTTGGAATCAATCTATTACTGCACAATAAACCAAGTTAACATGCATAAAAGAATATGACTTGTTTTCCAGCATAACGTCAAGGAAACAACTCGTAGTGGTTTTGTACCAGTGAATGAGCTTTTCATGTAACCAGCTGTTCCCTGTAGCAAAAAGTTAGTTTCAAAGTATTCACAATAAATATTAACTTGTCTAGAAACAAGTATCACCAAACCAGCTGGTTCCCCGAACCAAGATATTCATATGAAGCATCCTGTTCCTGTAATGGTTTGTCATCATTCAAAACTTAAGACTCAACAAATTCTCCCTTTTTTGATTATGACAAACTAATTCGAAGTCTGCAACTAAACAAGTTAAAACAGTAAACGTTCAATTTTGTACTCAAGAGATATTGAGCACAACCAACAGACACAGGATCAAAAAAGAACAGTCAGCTATTCTAACTGGTTCCTAAAAGAAAATGACTCAATGAACAAGTTAGCTATTCTAACTGTTCCTAAAAGAAAAAATGACTTAATGAATGAACAAGTTAGCTATTCTAACTGTTCCTAAAAAAACACTAAACTAACTGACTAAGCTAGATTCTGGCATTTGAACTTCGACACTTTTTCCCCCTTTTGGCATCATTAAAAAACTCTCAAGTAAATGTGTGCACAATTGTTAAATGTGCCATCCATACAGTGGCATCAACCACCATTCAAGTATCATGCTGCAAAGAGATAATTAGTAGCATCCATCACATAGCAAAATATCAAAGTTACATACAAGGCAGCAAGGATTAACAAAAGACCCTAATCCACATAAAAGAAATAGTTAGTGATAGGTGAATTATTACAGCCAACAGAATTAGTATTTTTTAGAATCAATAGAAAATAGGGAGGGGAAACAAGAGCAAACAACATCACTCCTCTCCGTCATACTCTTCCTCCTCCTCCTCATCACGGCTCAGGATCTCATCTCAATCTTCTGCTCATCATCATCATCTTACTTCCTCCCAACCCCTCTCTTCAATCAGCTGGTCTTAAACCTTTGTTTCCTTATCTGCTGCTGTTTATCATCAATATTCCTGTTCCTCAATCCCCGAACACCAACTCACTTGTAGCAGCTAGAGCCAAACCAGTCTTAGGAGAACAGAACTAATACTTGGGCCATATGAGCTTTGACATGAGAACAGTAAGCAACAACAACTGAGTCTCAGCTAGCTCTTTCTCGATTTGACCATTTTGGAATTGAACGAGGTGAAATACCCTGAACTAGTCCATCAACTTTCAAGAGTTTCTCCTGTCTCTCCATTTCTCTCCAAACAACACTTTGACTTACTGGCTACTTGCCTTGTCTTCTTCTTGGAGGTGGCTTAAACCTCCACTGGTTCCTCAAACTTAAATCTAAAACATCAGCACCATATCAGACCCTTTTGCTTAAGAATAACCTTTGTGAACCTGTAACAGGTACAGTGATCCACTTAGCTAACTTTGTTATTCCTAACAATCGAGTGATGATAGAACCATAGGGCAGAGAATGATAAGAATGACCATAACAGTTCATGATTGGTCAAGCATCAAGGAAGAAGATTTATCTAATCTTCTTCATCATCAAAGTTAGATCATACCATCTCCATGATGCGTACGTTCCCCTTCCTTAAGCTCGAGGAAGCAAAACTTGTTACACAAGAATGCAGAACCAGCATCAGTGGTCCTTAAGAAATCAGCAGATTTGAAAACAACGTACTTCTTAGGCACTTTCCCACAAATAGAAAAATCTTAAATTTCATCAGTGTGACCCTTACCAGATAGCCACCAGTCACTAGAATACTTATCGAACCACCTGGAATCCCCAACAAACTAGAAACAGAAGAAACTGACAAACCGACCTCAATACCTCCAACAGTAGAACCAATAGACATATCCGGCAATTGTTTAAGATTCACATAAAAGTCCCTAACCCCAGAGGAATTAGCAGCAGAACAATCAAATAAGGACATCCAACCTTGATATTCAATTAAATCCTTATACTCAGATAATGCAAGCACGTTGAAATAACCATCCTCAACTCTACACCCAGACAATACTACTCTAGCACTTAAGTCAATAGAACTAGTAAAGGGAGATTGTACAGACTTACCTTTGACTGAGCAAGGTGGTTTAGCAGCAGTTGCCTTCCTCTTGGTTCCCCTATCAGAACCAGTTGATTGTTCTTCCTCTTCTTTCTTTACTTCCTTCTTCTCCGCTGAGCGAAGTCTCCCTCTAACTGAAAGTTCCACCATAGGTTCCCCTTCCTTTTCACCARTTATTTGMACGTCCTCTTCACTAGTAACAGCCTTCTCAAATTCTTGGTTCAAATTTTCTTGAGTCTCATGAAGTTTTTCCCCCTGAGAATGAGCTGGTTCCTTGATTGTGGAACCACCACCCTCAGTAGGATTTTCATGAGGCACAATCTCCTTAGAACTTAATTTTGAGGTTTTTGATGGTGTTTTCTGAAGTGGGTTTTGGTWGAATTTTRTGGGAGTAGAAGTTTTTGATGAGTCAGTGGGTGGTAGTTCTGTGGTTTTGACTTCGAGTTGTTGTGTTTCAGGGTTTTCTTCATTGACCTTTTGGGAATGTGATGAATCACTAGACTGACCTCTCCCTCTACCTTTCCTTCCTGTGTTTGATTTCCTACCCATTCTTTGAATGATCACTGACGAAGATGAATAATAGCTCAATGAACAGTACTTTTGAATTTTGAATTTTGAAGTAGAAAACAGAGCACTTGAGATGAGAAGAGAGTATAGAGTGATGAATAGTTGTGAGCTGCAACAAAAGGTTAGAATAAGTATATATAGTGGAGAGATCATCAATGAAGTGAGAGTTTGAAGAAATATAGCCGATTGAGCCAATAACGGCTAGAATTCGAATTTTAATTTGCAATGATCACTTACCATAAATACCTCAACCGACTTCAATTTAGGCATGTGTAGTTTATGCCTTGAACAACAAGCCAAA
>SNQN01008817.1:0-21063 GCA_008642245.1 Bassia scoparia | reverse complement strand
GAGGAAAAATATGAAGGGGTGGAAATTATTTTGGTATATGTTATTAGATTATTAGATTAGATGTGTCTATAGGGTTAGCAATCCTTAGGATAACCCAAATATTTTCCTTTCGTTTATAACTTGCTAGTGTTTTGTGTGGCAATAAGAGGTTAAACAAACATCTTGATAAACCTTTTATTGCTAACTAATTTTAAGGTCCGGTCGTTGCACGAGCTCTGTGTAGAGTTTTTTCCCCAATTAATTTTTAACAATAACCACATAATAAAAAGTAGAAAGTATATTGTATTTCACTTTCTTGTCTAATTTAGTAATATTTCATCGTAAAACAAAATAAAACTATGTTATTAGTTTTGAATTTCTCATTTCTTGGAGARTTGTAATATTTGTTAGAATTGTTATTATAAATTGTACTCCGTATACCAAAAGAGGATTAATTTAATGAAAAGAAGATACGTAAATCAGTATAATGTTGAAAGAAGGTTTAAAAAACACAATGGATGCATTCATAGAGAAGGGTCACATAGGATTAAGAAAGCTCGGAAAAGTGCCACATAAAATTCATAGGAGAAAATAGTTGAAGATGATGTGAATGGAAGTGAATGACGTGTAGTTGTAAGAATGAAGAAATTATTTATTTGTGAGGAGGGTGATTTTATAAAAAATGCTTGTTAAGGAAAGTTTTAATAAAATACAGTCAATATTTTTTTTTGGTACGAATGAAGTGCAAGGACCGAGTACATTTACAATAAAGAATGRGGTATGAAGATTCGAACTGTTAACCACAATGAACAAAAGTGAGATTGAAACCATTACTCCAAACCCCTTCCTTAAATACAATCAATATTATACGAAGTAGAAAATAAAATACCCACTTATTTCGTAGTTTCGTTAATTTCCATTTATCAATTTCCATAACCTTAACAGTATGGAGGATACATCAACCCAAGGCAATGCAATAACTTTAATCAATGTAGAAGGTAAGTCTTACAACTATATAACTCGCAACATATGAATAGGTTACGACTATATCCATAATTCTATGATGACCTGCGAAGTATAAAGGCGGAGAATGAAACCATTACTCTGTAGTTGGTTGTTCAGTTCCACCAAGTTCACTGTCATTGTTAACTACCACTCTACCTTTAGGTCAGGTACCAAGCGTTCTCTCGTTTCGAGCGGAAGAGTCCAGCTTTCATGAAGTAAATTTATCATCATAACTTGAAACACAAAGCATAAGAATAACAAAAAGTCTTGGTGTTGACATAGATGAGTTTACTGCTCAGCCATATACGGATTACATCGTTTTCAGGAGCATACCAAGTATACTTAAACAAACTGTATTAAAACTCAATCAAAGTCAGAATTTCTTAATTTTTCTTACAAAGTATGGTGCAAGACCTTTATATTCACAAAATGCATCTACACAAATTTGTGGATAAGCAAACAGCTTTGTACAGCCGCCTTTATGAACTAAGGAAAGATCTAATTGTCCCCCCTGTTCAACATGCGCAAGATGGTAAGGAAGAGGTTAATGATGTCTAGGTAGAGGGTAACTGATGCCCAGATGTATTCATCATATGTGAATCGTTTGATCAAGTTGTCAGTGTCATATACGATGTAGCCTGAGAAGACTATGGCACTGAATCCACCCATAACGGCAACAGCACCAGAGCTGAATGGGAAGAACACCTGCAACATATGAACATAAAGTCARGTGTATTGCTAAGCATGAAACTTGGAAGTTAAAATTGACATATTCAACATGCAAAATAAGCAGTCGAGCACAAACAAGGTTAATCTTATGATGAAAATTCAAAAAGGGGAAGAGGCAAGATGAGCCAAAGCACTATCTTACCTGGAGAAGTCCAGTGAAAATGATGCCAACAAGGCTTGCAAACAAGACAGGTCCGAGAAAGCTAAAGTCCTTGCCCTTCTTGGCAGCCCAGAAGGTGTAACCAGTGAGGGAACATACAACAGCAGCTGTTAAAACCAATGCCTGAAGCACAATTTTTCCTGCATGGAGCACATACGCAACGGTAAATACCCTAAGAAACATATCCTTAAGCAACACAAAGTGATAATCTCATGCTATACATACCTTCAGTGTTTGCACATGCTACTCCCACAGTAAGACTAATGCAAACAGTGAATAGCCCAAGGAATATAAAGTTCTGGGGATGTTTTTGCTGGTAGATATAAAGTGGCCACATCACTGCAGAGAACAAAAGATGATAAATAAACAATTTTCCCATTTATCATACRATGATCTTTATCATCAAACATTAACACAAGTTATCCAAAGCGCAAAATAAACACTGCTGACTAGCTAAATGGTAAATCCTTAGTTTTAAAAGGCACAAGGCGCACCAAGGCACAAAGGRTCCTTGGAGCCTAGGCGTAAGGCACAATGCAAAGGCGCACGCCTTTTGTAGGCGAGGCGCACCTAGCATATTAGATATTTTTTGTTCTCATGGTGCTAAAATTTCAGTGAAAAAGCCTCTTATATACAAAAAAATTGATTGAAACTTTTAAAAAAAACCTTTGGTAGTCCTTGTAGACAGTTAATATTATAAAAACAATGGAAACACATCAATTACTAACTCAGGTCTAAGGTCTAAGCTACTTGCAAAAAGCGCAAAGGCGCGCCTCACTTAAGGCACGCCTCTGTGAGCCTCTTGTAGGTGGGGCGCGCCTCACCTATAAAAAGCCCATTCTCCTGAGCTTGGAAGAGCCTTGAGCCTAGGYGCGCCTGAGGCGCGCTTTTTAAAACTAAGGGTAAATCTAATTATGATGTCTCTCACTTCACCACCACAAAGGAAAAAAATAAAAAATAGAAGGCACTGGATGGAAAAGGAATATGAAAAATCCATCTTCTTTAGGATACTTGCAACTGAAAACTTTTCCCAGAACACAGAAGCAATTAAGACAATCACACCTTATAGCATAGGAGCATAGCACATGGGAACAATTAAATTTTGAATACAAGAGCATTCCGATAGTAGGGATATCAACTGATAGCCTGATAGGCAATGAAAGCCAGTCAACAAATAAGCTAAAACCAAACTACRATCAAGCTCAATTTCGATACTATTGGAATAAGTACTTACTTAAACATTAACATTAAAAAACATCTTACGTGAACATTTATAGTTAAGACAACAAAATGAACAAACCACTAAATTGAGTAAAATCTACCATGCACACTCTAAGTCTCCAAGGCTGACGCAGAGTGTATGCCTGACATTCTTGTCCTAAGTCCTACTCCTAACACAAGGAAATACCAACATGTAAATCTCAACTTCACATAAGTGTAGAAAGGCAAGAGCACACCTTCTCTGATTTACCATGGATAAGAATCTTCTCAGCAACACCGAAAGTTAAACAGAAGTAATTTCTCTTTCTTATATTACAATACTTCGTCCTGTTTTGGAAGAATTCATACACAATTCATGGTGCCATGGTGGTTGACTGAAAGGAGTGGACAAGTTATTTGTAATTAACTTTTCCACACGCAAAAGGAGAATGAAAAAGAGGTGGAGAAACGTTTTCACGGAATWTCACCAAAGTTGAGATTGAGACTTCCAATCTTAGATCCACACACTAAACGATACTAGTGATTTAAATATCAATTAGAAGTAATTGTGAATCTCCAATCTCAGCACAGGATCCAGTAATCTATGACTCCTTATTAGCTCCTAAAGAAACAACATGAGGTAGAAAAGGAAGAACAGCTAGAATGACACATATATGTTCTAATAGCAAGATAAACAATGCCTTCCTACTCAGTTACATACAGGGTCTTATACACTACTTTCCCAGTACAAATCTCAAGACTCTCAATGATCAGAAAGCATGAACAATACAACCGACATCGGAACGGACTATTCAAATCTATCTATATATGCCAGACTACCTTTATTGACCATTCAAAGAACATGATCATTTATGAAATTTATGAAATAATATTGGCTGTTTCAAAGAAGCACGGTTCACAAATTTGCAAATCTCATCACTCCAGCACAATCTCAGACATCACACCGACAAATCGCATACCAATTCCCTAATTAATACAGCGATTGATTGCTGAGCATCCAAATACCTAATAAAAAAAGCACTAAATCTACACGCATTTTCTCAGATTAACCGTAAAAAAGTCATCCACAAATACAATTTCCGGCATACAATCACTAAATCAACACAAATCCAAACAGCGGATCGCACATTTCAATCAAAAACATCAAAATTATTCAAACAAACTCAATCAAATAGATCAAAACAAACCTGAAAAAGGGAATCTGAAAAATCAACTCACAAGCAAAGGGCATGAAAGCGAAGAAGAGAAGAAGAGCAGAATTGCGCGAAGAGTATCATTGATAGGAGGATAAAAGAACAGTGATGAGGAAAACAAGAGTAGTCAACACGATCTGAGCAGAAAGAATGCCGTAACCTTGCGAATGAAACCCCAACGCAATTGATTCTCAGCAAGCCCTAATCCTGGGTACAATGTTCCCTCTTCGATGTCACCCTTCATTTCCAATCCGGAATTCATCCCTATAATCTGAATACATTTTCCCCAATTGATTTGATTAGGGTTTTTTTGTTTCTTTCTCTCTCCTCGGTTTGAGAGTGATTGGTGGTAGAAGAATGAAGAAGTGGTTGATGACAATGAAGGTGGTGGATTATGATATTTTGATATGATTTGATTTTATAAGTTTGTTTTAAGTTTCAAAGCGGAGGAATACAAGAATAGTTTTAGCGAGCGTCGCAACTTGGAACGCGTTAAAGAGGTTTGGACCCGATTTCCTTTGCGGGTCCGGGCACCCTACTCACTCGTTCTAAAAGCTTGCACAATTTTTTTGTATTTCCCCGTAATAAAAAAGAAATGCTTACGCAGCCTTAGGGTTGCTAAGCATAAATTCTTACTTAAATGGTAAGTATTTATAAATTTTATGTTATATTGTACAGATATTAAGCTATAAATGTTTACTTTTTTAAACTCCTTTGGCTTCTTTATGCACCCAAGGGCTGTATATATCATAACCATAAAATGGCAACAAAGGAACACGTATTCTAAGAAGTGATTTAACAATGTAAACGAGCAATTAATCAAAAATATTTTAACATGGTTATAACTCATTCTTCATGTGTTAAAATATTTTTGAGTTAATTTGTTCGTTTGCATTTCAATCACTTTCTAGAAATACGTGAAATTTCATTTGTTGCATTTTTCTGTTACGGAGGAGTATAAAAAAGACTGCCAACATTACAAAAGGAAATTTTGGATAAACATCTACTTAGATTTGGGGCGTTTTTGAAATAAAACCGCATTCAAAATTATTACTGAAATTACTAATTTGATTAAACTTTAAATAATCGTACCAACTAACAATTTTTTTTGCTGAATTGTAACAGAAGATCCGTTTATTTTGTGGGGCCCACGACCTGAAATTTTAAATGGTTCTCTTTCTTTCTCCATTGTCTTCCCCGATTTTCCACYCACTTTCTTCTTTCTCTTCTGATTTCACCTTTACTCCTCTTCCTTTTTATTCTTCTCTATCCCCTCCTTTTAAACACCAACAGTAAGATTCTCCGATCCTTYYCCTTTTATTTTTGGGTTTTCGTATCAATGACTTTCACAAGATGAGGAACAAGTTCCACTGCCCCATCGTCAACCTCGACAAGCTCYGGTCGYTGGTCCCACAGGAGGTCAAGGACAAGACCGCCAAGGATGACAAGGCCTCCGTCATTGACGTCACTTAATTCGGGTACTTTAAGGTGTTGGGGAAGGGTGTTTTGCCTGATAATCAAGCCGTTGTTGTTAAGTCTAAGCTAATTAGTAAGATTGCAAAGCAGAAGATTAAGSAGAGCGGTGGTGCTGTTCTTCTTACTGCTTGATTTTGTTTTGTTGATTTTGAGTATGAGGATGATTAGGTTTTGTTAGTTGTTATTGGATTTTAAATCGGTTTATGTTTAATTGCGATTATTACTATGATTATTACTCTCATTTCGGCGATTATTATGACTATCATTTTGTTATTCATGTTTTTGATTTCGTTTATGTCAGTGTGATTATGTTGATTTTTGGATTGTTGTTTTTTTGGATAGTTGTCAATTTTGGCTAATCATAGAATTGTTAATGGTTCGTGTTCAATTGATGTTCCTCTTATCGTTTTGCTGTTTGATTTTTGTTTTGTTGATTAAAAATGGAGGGATGAAGGAGTTGGCAGGGAGAAGCAACGAAGAGGAAAAGGAAAGGAGGAAAAATAAAAAGAAGGGCGTAAAAAGGTCATTTCACACGAACARTGTTAAGTTTAATACGGAAWTATGCTACTAGGTACCGATTGTTAAAGGAAATCGCAAAAACTAGGTATTTAAGTAAAATAAATATGAAGCTAGGTATTTATTTTCAAAAACGCCCCAAACCTAGGTATTTATCCCCAAAATTTCCTTATCAAAAATGATTTGGTGTATAGTGTATGTGGCGCACAACGACATACACCAAATATTGACCATTGATTAATTAGATTTCATCTCAATCATTCATTATTTTCCTTTTTCTTAAATACATTGACACATCATCCAAAACTTTTTATAATTTTTGAAAAATTTGTAAATTAAAAAATAACCACTGTACTAAAATTAGAAATTAAATAAATTAAATAAATTAAATGATTTCAATCAAGTGAGCCTACTGTGGAAACCACATAGTTTTGCGAACATATTTGGTGCAACTTCAAGAACAAAATTTTAGGAGTAGCATACAAAGAGCACTTTTGGAAAGCCGTTAGATCTTTTACAATGGTCAATTTTAATTCTCACTCTTGATTCATTGTTTTGACTCTCCTTTTTAATGGTTTATTATTCTTTGTATATAAGTAAAAACTAGCCTGATGTATTTCAGTGACATTTTCAGAAAAAAACATATGGTTAGCAGCATCAAGCGGTCAATGAAAAAGCATGAAGTACTGTAGAGATAGGATTCCTCCATTGCCATTAGTCAAGAACAAAGTTTAGTACGCCTTCATCTAAATCTGCGTATGTACTTAAACAATTGTTGTGAAAGTTTTAGACAATTGTTCCTACAAGAGATGATAGGGCTCTCCATTTCTCCAACTAATGGAACGTATAAGTTAGATAAATGTGAAGTTTACGGGAATGATGCCAAAGAGGGAAGGGTTTGAGTAAAGTTCAGACATGGCTGTTATTTGCCATAACAGTTAATTTAAAATGAACATAAGCGGTCTAGAGGAAGTCAGTGTAGGGAATTGGGTTTATTACAGAGAGGCTATGATAAGCCGTCAGAATACTCTATTGAAATTACGATGTAGGACCAAGTTATTAAATACTTCGTATGTAGTCCCCATAGTGATTCATGTGCGTCTTGTGTTAAGGATTATAGATGACTCAGATCAAATTCGAGAAATCGAAAAGAGGAACGTGCCACTTCACATGACTACACTCTTTTTGCGAGGATTTTACGAGTCTTGTTATTATGCCTTGCAAGATGCAATGCAAGCAAGGACACTCAAAAGGTCTGGTTGTTTGCAACTCAAACGTATAGTATGAGGACTAGGGCGTAGGGGGGAAGGTTAGCACAAGGCCCGTACCTCTTCATCTCAACACCTGTACTTGCTGTTCCTAATTGTAGAATACTATTCACCATGCCATGTGATTGATAGCACAACACAAAGGTAATTTGAACTTATATGGTATTGAACATCAAGAATAAATCTCCTGCAGGAAGTTTGAATTAAGCATTGAGTAATGTCTGCACTATAAAATTTATGATTTACAATTGAATTAGCCGTGATTTTTTTGATATGTTATGCTTTTCTGTAGTCAAGGTGCTGGAGGATTTCATATGCTTGGAACCTTTCCATAACCTCTCTTCATTTATTGCGCGATTATGCTCGTGGCTTTGTGTTTGGCTTTAATATTGTACTAAATTGACATTATAATGGAAAAAATTATGGAAAATCCTGGATTAAACTTTTTTGTGCTTTTGGTACATATTTTGCGTGTATTTTTGGCAATTTGTTTTGTGATTTAAAAATTATCTATAAAAATTAGAAAATGACTTGAAATATCTTAGAATGCTTGAAAATGTGTTTAGAAACCATAAAATATAAACAAAAAATCTACGTGAAAAAATTGTCTAAAATCTAAGAGAGAAAATTATTTGAAATCAAACTTTATTTAATGTGAGCACTTTGAGCTCCGAAAAAACGGTTTTGAGACTTTGCAAATTGAGAGTATTAGTCACTTGTTTGAAGCAATTATTTCTTTAGAACTGGACCAATTGATCGTGGATATGATTATATCTTTGCCTTAAGGATACACATTGTTAAGTATCTATAGAAGCCTTCCTTACTTTGCTGTGTCTATTGAGATGTGGGTCTCGCAAGACATCACTTAAAGTACTTTGTACTTGCAAAAACAAAGTTAGTTACTTAACTTGTGGTGTCATGGATAATTTGGAAGCTCCACTAAACCTCTAGCTTGGTCTTGAACTTGAAATTGACATGCTTGATTACTAATTCAGACTTTTGTGATTGGAGAAAGTTTTGACGACCATGCAAATTGAATTTGGAAAAAAATAAATAAAAAAAGAAACACACATCCATGTGCATTATGGCATTCCCATAAGATATGATTTTTTTGATTTAAGATTTGTAAATAGAATGGGAATTTGAATTATAAGGTTTTGAATTGAGATTGAAATTGACCTACTCACATTGGTTTAGGTGGTGAGTTACAGTTGAGAATGATCATTCACAATTGGTTAGTTATTTAGCTAAACATGAAGAGGGATCATCCACAGCTTGAAGATAATGGATAATTTCCACGATGGTAATTGGCTTTATTGAAATAGATCACATAACAGTTAAATCGTGGCTAAAGGATCATCCATATTGGCTAAATTTACAAGAAGGATGATCCAATTGGGACTAAATATTTAAAGAAAGATCAACCTAAAACCGATTTAGGTTATGGGAAAATGAACTTGATGTAGAATTCATCCACAATTGTGGGGCAAAATTATTGAAATTGAACATCTAGAACGATGAGGTTATGTGCTAAAATTTGAAGAAAGGACCATCTACAATGGTTAAATGTGGGGCTAAATTAGTAATTGAAGGACAATCCATAATGATTAAATTGATGGGACTAAAATTGAATAGATCATCCACTATGGTTAAATGCATGTTAAAATTGAAGATGGAATAATCCAAAAGGCGAATAAACCTTATAAGGACAAAAATTGAAATTGAGACAACTACAAAGGCAGGAGGACTTTTAGCTGAACTCAAATCGATGACTCAATGCCAATGATTGGGCTATTTTGAGGGGTAGTTTACTTTTGACATCGACTTTGACTTGAATGAGACTAAGAACGAGGGTGGCATAAGTGAGCTTTCAATGTCTAGACAAGAGCTGTGATTCGAATTTTATGTCCTTGATCTTGAAGTTGGATGGATGAGACTAAGCCCCTTGAGGGCTTGACTTGAATTTTCTAGAGTTTCCTCATGAACTTTGAAAGGAATGTTAAACCTTGTGAATTGATGATACGATTGACTTGAACCCACTCTAGTGTTACTTTGATAGAAGCTCCCCCAAGCTTGGGTAGAATTGATTTTGTCTATGTTGAATTAGTCACATTTAAGTCCCCTATGTTGATTATAGTCGACGGAGTCGGAAGGCGGTTTAATGAGAATAGACTAAAGTTCAAAAAAAAAAAAAAAGAACAAAGCTTGAAATTTGCTGACTAAGGGTTGACACAAATGGAGCTGACATGGTTGGTCTTGAGATCATTGATCGAAATTGAGTCTATGTAGAGTAGCGTCTATACTAAAAGGGTATTTCAAATTTCATCTAGATAAGTCGAAGGCCCACTTATTGAAAAGAACATAATTTATTATTATTAATTTGGTCGACATCAGGTGAGGCTACCTACGTATCCTAGCGGAAAAAGATCGGTCGTAGTTCGTAGAGGTCGTGATGTGTTGTAGTGATGGACAATGCTCATTGGATGAGGACCTTGTAGGTTGTAGTGGTTAGCAAGGTTGAAGGTGTGAGCATGAATTGTACTGAGGTGCATAGGGTGTCAACTTTTATTCAACTGAACATCCTTTTTTTAATTATGAATTGGACTTACTTTTGACTTTCAATTTCTTTCCATCTCTTTTAATGTTTCTCTTTCTTTTTTCTTTTCGCTTTCTTACCTTTTTTATTAGAGTATGGTAAAGAAGACAAAGGAGGAAATCAAAGCATAAAGAACAAAAAATGTGCGAGTTACTAAGGCTTCATGGCTTTTCTCACTTGGCACATTCTAGGGAAGAAGTTCCAAGGAAAAGAAAGATAATCATTTATAGCACTTCCAACATTGCATATATCTTGTTCATGGACTACCACAAGCTTAGGGTTGCGAGTGAGAATCGAAAATAAGCTTGATGTGATATTAAATGGGCCCTCAATGGGTTTGTAATTGTATGATATTTGTTTATCATGAATGGAGGGAAGGATTATTTTTTGGAGTAATGAAAGGTCTCTTGAGCATTGTCCATATAGATTTTGAATTGAAGTTGATTTTGTTTTTAATTATTGATTTGAGCTTATTGAGTGGTAGAGTTCTATCAATTGAATAGAAAATACTATAAATTTGGACTTGAAAAAAATGGGTCCATTTATTAATAATGAAATTGAACGAGCGTGGAGCTTTTGATTTGAGAAGAGAACATTGCCTAATTGAACATAGACTCAATCAATTAGGACGACAAAAATGGAAGATAAAATTATGGCTAGGATTGGGACTCTCGTTGATTTGAATAAGAAGACTTGGTCTGAACTGTGCCTAGATAGCATATCAATGATATCAACTTCCCTTTGAATGAGCTTGTCGTATGGATATGGACCTGTTTGTTTGGAAATATAGGAAGCCCTCTTAAGAAGGACTCAAGACTGACAACTTCACTCTTTGGTTGTTTAATACCCACATTTGTCCACCTCCTTAGCTAAGGCCCAATGATATCCTTTTTTACCACAAAATGCCAATTGATCCAATCTAAAAGAACAATTGCCTCAAACATTGGCTTAAGATCTCAATTTTTCAAAGTGTGAAACCACTTTTCCATGCTCAAAGTGCTCGCTAAAAATAGGATTTAATTTCCAAATTATTATTCATTTTCGAAAACAATGTTCTAAGTAGTTTCAAGAATTTGGAATTTTGTTAGTATTTTCCGTTTTTTTTAAATTTTTTTAAAAAATTAAAAAACAATTGCAAAAATTAGAAAATTTATCAACACAATAATCTAAAAATTAAGCCAAAAATTTCCCATAATTTTTGCACTCTTGTGGGGATTTGGCACATTTTTGAAGAACAAAAACGCAAGTGCGAGCGAAAAACACGCAAAACAAGCGAGTTCATCGTTGAAATTTGGACATGGACCCTCCTAAGTCCTAACTTGCTAAGAAAGCTTCACCACAAGAAATCGTGTCCGAATTCATTCCGAGCCGATCGAAATGATTTTTTTTTTTTTTGCAAAGACTTTCAAATCTAGAGAGAATCGAAGCAATTTTGGCTATTTTTTTGGGCACATGTGATGCCCAGCTTGGGCGGCATATATGCCCACTTGCTCAGCTTCACATTTCACCAGACAAACGCAACCTAACGAAGTCTGGCAATTTATCCCCCTCAAAACACTTTAAAATTAGATTCAAACACTCTCTTCACAATCAAAAATCACTCAAACACATTCAATCAATTAGATTAGGCATTTCAAGGCAATCTTTCAAGAATTTGTTGTCGACCACGCGTTGTTGTATTAAATCTTATAAGGCACAAACTTTATGAAAATCATCTTTTTTCTCTCTTTTCTCTTTAGATTACTATTATTTTGTTTTACTTTAATCACCCAATTCATGTAATATGGAGTAATTAAACAATATCGACATCAATTAAATATGTAAATAATATTTTATTTTTTCTTTCAATTCAATTTTCAATATTTTATTACTACTGACTTTTGCTTTTATTTCCTTGTGTAAATAGCAATTGTAAGGTCATCGATTCAATTCTACCTCTTTGTTTCTCTTGTTTTTTGTAGCAATCCAAGGTAAGAGATCTTGTATTTACAACACCCAAGAATATTAAGCCCAAAAAGAAGATAACGTAAAAGTTAAATATATCCAACTGTACACATACAAATAAAGTCTACCACAAAGATCCAGACGCATAAGTTAAAAACGTGTGCTTATGATTCTAATACTTCTGAGAAACATTTATATAATACAACCTCGTAAGACACAAGTCCACCAAAATATAAATATTCATATCTACCATTATACCCAAAGATGAATTAGATACCTTTAAATCAAAGAGATGAGCGAAGTAGATACTCAAACTCATATGAGAGACCTTAATATGTCTAACCCGCTCTAACAGGTTGATACTCCTAAGACGCGTTATTGAGCTAAAAATTCTCACATAAGACAATCTCTGTCCGAACCCGTGAAAAAATCACATAGAAACCTCATGAACCAAAATAGAAATATTAGTTATCAAAAAAGAGCCATAAAAGGTAAATAAATAAAATACTAACAACACAACACTCGCGATCACTAACCAAACCTCAGTCTTAACACTCACAATTTCCGATACACAACCAACATCTCACGACCCCTTATTATAGCACACACCACCTGAGGTGACCATAAACCATCCACGTATTCTTCAGAACAACACACTAACACACACACACCCCCGACATCACCGCACTCCGCAAAGAAGTCTCACGAGAATCCCGTCGTATAAATTATTAAAATACCCCACACTACGGCGCCATCCGCACCAATATGCAGCCACCAGCGCATCCAAGTCCCTAGTTGCTTTATTTGGGCAAAACTTGTGAGGAAATCTGCTCCCACCCCATAACTGCCCAAATGAAATAGACCGCACGAAGCTGCATCATTCATAGGAGCAATCCCCCCTACCAAAAAACAACAAGAAAGAGCTCACCGAGCCTTGACAGCCATCTTCCCAGACACCGACATAATTTCATAACTCAAACTCCCCAACATCAAAGCTCACACTACTCTCGTCACACAAGCACCTCGCGCGTCAGGAAAATGGCACGAATTAGCACAGTCCCAAACCTTGCCGGACCCAATCTTTACGTGCGCAACAACCAAGCAACGACCCCACGTACTGAGGGCATCTCACTCGAGACCCTACTTCAAAACTCGTACTATCATTACGAGTTACACACCTGATCTTAGAACAGACACCACAAATGAGATCAAGATACTCCCCAACCATGTTGGTCTATCTATAACCCATTACCGAAAACCCCTACAGCTTTCTAAATTATCACACCTCAACATACAGAGACCCCTGATATACTCAGGCCAATATATATCAGATATTCTTGATCCTACTTACAACAAATTACTTAACTAGTGTACATTTTCTCGCAAGATTTGAGACGAAAGCGACAATTACCCAAGATACATAAGTTCGAGCCGCAGCGTACAGTTGGCAGATGATATATCACTAGATGTGCTGTTACGCTGGCATTGAGAGAAGTGTTTTATTACGTACGATGACTCCATCAGATCGATGACTGGAGCTACATCGACCATATTTTATTACATTATGTTATGAATCTATACGTTTGATGTTTGGTATGGTCTAAGCGAGACAAGGGCTGGGTCCCGAATACCCTCATGATTCAATCTGATTTGTGGAAACTTATTCAGAGTACTGTAGGGTGATTGATTGTGGCTGTCGTTGAGTTCCGAACTATCAGGTTTGCTGTCGAGTTAGACACGGATGCGGAGTGCCACAAGGTATAACCCATGCCTCGCCCGTCAAAGACATCAAAAACCAGTAAACAGATGGCGAACAGGTGACAGTGGCGACGTCCGGTCGATCGCATCTGAGTAGTAATTGAGGACTATGTCTGAAGAATAACCCTATTTGGTGGTATAAGAATAGGCTGTGTGGTGGTATTAATACTTTAAGTTAATTATGTTGAGAGACAAAATTACATTAAAGTGTGTCGTAACAAACATTACTGCCTCTCGAGAAGAGGAAGTCGAAATTCATTAGTACGACTAGAAAAGAAACCTGCCGTACCACGACTTTGGATTATGATTAGATTATCTTGCTTATATGTGCACAAAGCTCTGGTCCGCGAGTTTTCAGGTGCTCCAATTGTATTATAATTTCCTCATGCCCGAACGATTAATCACAAATTCAAAGCAGCATATAACGGTAGCCGGGATTCTGTGAGCAAACACCAAGACCCACCACAAAAGTCATACCCTATGAGGTACCAATTCCCCTTGAACATAATTATTTCCATAATTGATGAACATTAGTTTGAACACCTCTATAAGGTGCCAGAACTAAACTCAACACTCAATCACTATGTAAAGCAAATAATTAAGACAAACCCTAGAAAATGCGTAATCGACCTTTCACATACAATAAGGTAAGAACAAAGTTAACGCCGTTGACTCCACCTAGTCAACTATATCAAACAAAATATATTATTAGTACGAAATCCACAAAGACTACAGTTTATATTAATATCAAAAACAAGTATAGAATCAAAACTTCAGGCTTCCTATAAACATCGAATCACCAACAACATATTACACACCATTCAACACATTACAGTATCTAATGAAAGAACGCACATAAGTCTTGATCTATCCAAAAACTCATTAGTAAATTTACCCTACTGCATCTCGCTAGACTCAACAGAACCAATCCTCTTACAATCAAAACGAACTTACCACAAATGTGGAAATGTCCGAATACTCTATGACTTCCTCAACGTTCACTGAGACACAACAACCACAAAGAGCAAGTACAGAAGATCGATACAAGCGCATCTATCGCCAACCAATGCGTTACTTGACGTACCTAATAAACCGAAAAGATGAGGCCCACTCTTAAAAGACGTAAACATCCGCAGAGCGCGTGTAGTAACGAAAGTCCTCACCCCTTCCCACCTTACGACCGTGGAGATAAAAGAACTACAAACATCAATCAAACAGCTGAGAAGATTTGACCTTTAAGATTTGTCAAGTATCGTGATTACTTAATTATAAGCAATAACAACACTCAAATGAACATCTGATCTTAGGGTAGCTTCAACATGAGAGTTCTTACGTAAAAGAGACATTTTTATCCGACTCATAAACGAAACCACCCTGATTATTGCACAAGACAAAAGTGAAAGGGTATAAATAGTTAACAGGATATAGTAGGATTATAAACCTGTGGAAAAGAAAAGCAAATGAAAATGAGAAGTACTAATAAAAAGAAAACGATACTTATTAACAAACACCAATGGAAAATAAAGTAACCCAAATTAACTGTACAAAATAAGTATCTTAACATAAAATAAAGTCTGGGAATGTTTATATCCGTTTCTCAAACTCCACCAAAAATATAATTCCGTAAATGATGTCAAACATTAATATCTCTTTTCTCTCCTCGATCACAACTTATAAATTATTAATTAACAACCCTGACATGATCATCTATTTAGAGCCCATTATAATATGACTCATTTTTAATCCGAGACCCATCTAATAACAATGTGCACAATTATATTCACTCCTAGCACATGAAAAATGACATCGAGATGAATATTTAATTGACACACAATTGTCTTGAAAATACAAGTTGCTCAATAGCTTGATGCCATGCTATCATACTTAATAGCTCAATGAAAACCAAACGTCTTGCGTTTATTCATATCAAAACCATAATTAATCAAAACGCAATTCTCCGTAATATCTCGTCAAATGTTCATGAAGTGGGTACAGAGCTCATAGAGATTAGAGATCTGTGTAGATTGTACTGATGTTTAAGCATCCTAAAAATTTCGAATTATCCATGTATGGTGTCGATATTTATGTCAAATGCCATAAGAACAAGTAATAAACAGATTCCCGGTGATACACCCCATTCAATTAAACATAGAAGTGATATCCACACAATATATAAAGCCAGCATAGAAATTAACCATTATGAGAAATGCGTGAGATTCACGAATCCGATATAGAAATATCAGACTCAAAACATAAATTCATGAGATATCCGAAAATACTCCACTATATTTAGTGAAGGCATCCGTAAAATAATTGAGCTCTAGAATAATATTAGATTGTATTAAAACTTTAGGTCGATGTAATACAGAGTCTAGCACCAGATAACGAAAATAGAAGAGTAAAAAACTCGAAAAGGGAGAAAGGAAAAGGGAGAATAAGTTGTTGTAGGAAATAAATAAAAAAAAATAGTTATGGTAGTTTGTTTAATATTGAAAAAAAAACGAGTAGTTAATGGCCAAAGTTTCCGACACCAGTATTGATATTGTATTTTCAATGTTCGCGTCCAGTGTTCGTGCATAGAGAGACAAGTCTCACTTTCCTGACTTTATTATGATGTCACATGCACGCAGGGTCTTATTAAACGTATAACTACAAAAGGAATCTGATATTTCAAAAGCTATCGCAAAATCGACAAAATGGCGCTCTAACAAGATTTCATATGTGATAGTTTTCTTATATATCATGGAAAATTTTAAGTGTTTGAAAGCCGTACGAAGCCAAAAGTCATCATCTAATACACGGCAAAATCACATGGAGCCCAATTTTACAACGAGAGTTTCTTCCTCCCATCTTTTTCACATGAGATTCTTCTGCTCTACAGCATTCAACGGTATTTCCCTTACTGTATTCTATTCTTACCTTCATTTTTTTCAATTTTCAATATATACCAAAATCGGCATAGACAATGCTATATCAGGTCGAAACCGACCAAAAGTTAGGAGCGTCTCAGTGAAGAAAGAACAGTTATATAGTGGCTATCTTTTGCATTTGGCCACTTATATCCTTTGTCCTACTAGCCTATGTGTGAGTTTTGTTATAGACTAAGATAAATTTCTTTACAAGATCTTTTTCAGTATTCGATTCAATAACTTGATCATGATGATTATATCAGAGTACATCATTAAAATAAATCTATTCTGTAAACCAGGACTATTCTTTTGAGTGAGATATCTATGTTAACGACATCATAATCTCAATTTAAAAATTAAATCTTTATCTTGCCTATCTGAACCCTTTTTAATAACACATCCAATATAGACCTACTTTACTATCGTACATCTTTGTAAACATTGTTCTCCATATATATAAATCATAGTTTACTTATTTTCAGCGATAGTTAAAGTTTAGTAAAATATAATTTTATCAATCTCTTTAAATATACTAGGGTAATTTATTATCACTTATAGCCACTTAATTATTTAAATACAGTTTAATCTCTATTTATATCAAATTACCACCTTATATATTAGAGATCTAATATACTTGAGAGTAGTATAATCCCACACAAATACAATTATACCAAAATCATTAGTTCAAGATGTCTTAGAACTATACCTGTGAAGGTTATTACAACTCGTTTATCTAAATGAATAGAGATGAGAATCATTATGTGTCCACTATATATGTGAATGTGTTTGTTAAGAGAGATAGCAGAAACAAGTTATATGGATTAAGAATTAGATTTTTTTGCTTAATTAATAAGAGCAGAGAATATAGTATGAGAGAAACTGAGAGTCGTTGTAAAATATTAGAGATTAAACATGTTGTAATAATATGAACTATATTAGACGTTTTTCTAAAAAATACTATACAAAAAAGTTATATAGTCTATAATATATACAATATAAGAATGAAAAATAATCAGTTTTTATATTAGACTTAAGACACAATTAAAAAATATTAACCTCATCTTCACAACAAAAAGCCTTCACGTAAAGATTCAAAATCCTATAGAAAAATATAAGGTATCTCATCTTGAGAAGAAGTTTCTAAGAAACAGTTTATCTACACCAGGAAACTTTCCACGGATCCACTCTGAGTTCAAGTGATACCAAAGTGCCTGTTGATTTCCATTATAAGCACAAATATGATACTTGACTTTACATTGCTACATACTGTCAACCTTAGGAGGACAATCTAGATCGAGACAACACTAGTAACAAAGTTCACGAAAATCTCGAGTCCTTATAATGGAATACGACCAGTCAACTTAAAGAAAACAACCACAACTGTCTTATCGTGCATGTAGTTGAACATTTAGGAATGTTTCTACGATCAGTGCCGAAGCATCCAAATATTAGGTGTACCCATTAAAGACAAAAATAGTTGGGCCGATGAAAGGATATAAATAGCCCTTGGAGAGCTCATTTTTACACATAACAATTTTCCCATTACTCTTGAGAGCATTTATGCATACTTAAGCAAGTATAGACGTTTCCTCTCTAACTTCTCTCTCTGACCAGTTCAATTGCATTTATTTACTTCCTCCTTCCATATACTTAGGCATCGGAGGGAAAGATAAATCAAAAAGGATGGTATTCTCCTTCTTGCAGGTGCTAAGGAAGCCCCGAGGGACTTGAAGAACCAAACATACTCGAAGATTCCAAGCCAAGGTTCAGCTCCTTTGAAAGTAGCGTTGACTGGAAGCCTCCAACCCTTCTCTAACCCTGCAGCAGAGAATCTTTGTAGTTGCCAAGCGAAGACTGCTACAACATTTACGTCGTCTGTGGGAGCGAATCAGAAATGGCTTAAGGAATGATTCACACTAAATTTAGGAAGGAATTACTCCTCGCTCCTTGAGAGGAAAAGCAACCCCAATGGAGATTAACCCACCCGGATCACTCCGTCTTTCAACCCGTGGAAGACTTGGGTACTTACGTGGAACCCAAGATTTCCCTCCAAGACATTGAATCTAGGATCATAGCAGTAAAGTGTGTACACGGTCTGACGCATTGACTATAAGTGATATGAGACCATAGTTGCGGCTTATAAGTGAAAACAATCTCAGCGTCTGTTTGAGATAATGGTATAGGTATTTGAGTGCCTCCAAGAAGTACAGATATGACATTACATAGCTCGTAAGCCATTCGAGAAGCGTCGCTAAGAAGAGAACGCGAACGCTCTTAGAAGCGAGTGCGGTTGTGATGCAGAACTCCTAAAAAGGCAAAGTCGCCCTCCATTGTGTGGTAGGCGATATGAGAAAAATCACTTAGCCCTAAGACACCAGATCCGAGGATAGTATCATCACTCCCCGACGGTGCCTAGCCAGTTAAGGAGTCTGGACCTAATCAACGGAACTCCATGCACCACAGTAAATCCGCTCCCCGACATACTCCCCAGATATAAATACATAAAGAGGTGGACGACAGTTATGTTGAGACTTAGGATCCCATTCCCACATTCATAATCACGCAAACGGGAAAAGAATACAGTTATCAGTTTTTTAGAAGTGAAATGAAATACGTAATATCATCCGTAAAAACCTTTATCTTATAATATGCCCCAAAGACTCAATTCAAACAAATAGATGAGACTCTATTAATCTGTATTCATGTACCGACTAGGCTAGATAGTATATATAATTGAATATGTATATATTCCAACCAAGAGCCATAGATAGAACTGAATAAAGATGTTCGTAAGAACTCATGAAAGAGAAGAAGTTTATATATTGATATAAGCGTGAAAGTCATCACTCAATGGTAATTATATAGAATTATATAGAGCCAAGTTCTAAGGTATCCTTATAGAGAAAAGAAGGAAAGAAATAAAACCTTCTTAAAATGAGAGAGATATGTAGGGTTAGACGAAGCAAGTTCTTAGGCCCTGATTTTTGAAAGGAAATTGATTGGAAAACAGGAAGCATAAGGCCATGTGCATCGGAGAAGACTTAGATGCATTAAGAGTTTGAACATCATATGAGTCGACGAATAGATTTACTACTCCTTCACGGGATCTCACTACCCTCCTATGTACTGACCCCTCACATCTTCTCTCAGAACTCATTGGAATACCACACCATTACGATCCTTATGGCCAGCCTTATCTTAATTTTTATAGATAGAATATGCTGCCCTCACGCAACCACTTTATAGGATTAAACCAAAAAGTAATGCGGTTTGTTACGCCCTACAACTCGGATATTTAAAATTATACACATATTAGCGTAGGTTTTATTCTATCCGATGAAATCCAATCTTGACCTCCATCAAAATGCGTCGAACCATTACATTATACAGGACACTCCACGAACTGAACCATTACGATAGTGAAAGTCCTCTTGCTCTATTTTCTACCTAACAGAGTGCTATAACAGGAATAGTAGAGGACTAACAAGGGTAACGTTCTCCCTATTAATACCGGATCAAATCACTTCTACTGCTTCTATTATACTTATATGAATGAGCAACTTACGATCCAAAAAACAATCAGTGATAAAGTTCCCACACAACTCATATCTCTGCATATCGACCAGATCAGGAGTCGGATCCGATTAAAAAATCGGAGTACGGAGTCGGATTTCGACAAATCCGCGGAACCATCCTAGCGAGAATCGGAGTCACAAGGATTCACTTTCGTGCGGTTGTAACCACCCTCATGGTTGACGAATCGCAACATGGTCGTAAATGCATTCTGCGCTAAGTCGGAGAGTTCAGCCCCTCAAGATGGGGCTAGCCCCGAGAAATTTGTATAATGGCCGAACTTCCTGTTAGGGTCGAGTCGTCAAAGCCTATGCGATAATCCGCTCCGAGTCCGGTCCGTGCCATCCAATGTAAGGGGGAGTGTTGAATTATATCTACATGTATCCCACATGAAATATTGAAAAGATAATGCACTCTAATATACAAATTTGATGGTACTCCTTATAAATTCCCAATTAATCTCCTAAACACACAACATGGTATCAACCCCTACCCCCAAACAACTATGTTCACTGAATGTTGAAAAATCTACTTGGCAGTAGTTCGTCCTATGTTTGAACGTTTCCGATCCCACTATCTTTCAGTAAGAACTTGCCAGCTCTACCAGTCTACATATCGCGCCTATTTCTGGTGATGCCGTATAGATTCCACAGACTTAGTTTCCCATCTACAGATTCTCTTACAACAGATATGTCTCAGTATGATCATTAGACTACGCGGCAGTCATCATAAGCTA
>SNQN01008816.1:10053-27673 GCA_008642245.1 Bassia scoparia | reverse complement strand
GTAGAACTAGACTCAAGACTCAAAAGAAAAGACTCAAAAAGCAATAAAACTATCACAAATAGACATAACCAAACCACCGAACTCAATACGAACCAAAGAAAAGCTCTACTTAACCCCTCCCCCAAGCTAGCCTAAAAGGYGATCCCCTCAAGCTAGACTATGAGCCGTCCTCGTGCTCATGACGGTCACAATCACAACAATGCACCGGCAAGGGTGGGAGTGAGGTGGGTTTAAAAACACATGGTGGTCAAGAAAAATCCAAAACATTCGATCAAAGGAAAAATCAAGCAAATAGAYAACCTAAAGTCAATCTAACAACTGAAATCTCCTAACCATCGATAGATCGAAAGGCCTAACTCCAAGCGCCTTAAGACCCCAATTACACATAACTAAAAGGAGCACTTGCACAATTTCATAAAGATTAACGATTCAAGCAAGTTTAGGAGCTCAATTTAGCTTTCCAGAATCCACAACTCAATAATTAACACATCACAAGAACAATCCCACGACTCACAAACTTGCAATAATTCATAGCTAAAAACATTTATCAATAATAATCGATTCCAATAATCAACAATTATCAATAATCATTACCAACTACTCACAACAATTTTCAACGAGTTGCAACACTTCAAAATCAGAATTTCTGTTGATACTCACTTACCCACAATGCCACTATTAACAGTTTGAAACCAAAAATTTTATTTTTCCAATAAAAACAAACTAATATTCACTTTAATGTTCAAAGCCAAAATTTTCAGCAACAACACAATTTACAATGGCTCACAATTCAAAACACATGGCCAACTGCAATAACTCAAGATTATAATTGCAATTCAACAGGACATCCAATTTTCAAGTTGAAATCGCAAATTCAGCTCAAATCAAGGCTAAAATTCAATAATTATTCCAAGAATTAAATCTGAAAGTAAAACTTAAATTAAGGGTTAGAATTATACGTCAAAGAGTTGTGAAAACAACTCCAAAATCACCCCAAAATAAGCCAAAAATCAGAAAAAATAACAAGCCCATAACACGAAAAAATCTCACACGTTGGTTTGAGATTTTTTCAGCCCAGATTCGAGCCAAACAACAGCAGCAACGGTCAATACTTGAGCCTTTGAACACCCAAAAACTTGGAAAATCGAGTGGTGGTTGATTCCACTCGAAATCCCCAACAATACACCCCAARTTGCAGTGGTAAAGCCATGAAAATGCTCACCTAGAATCACGCACAAGGGCAGCAGCAACCACGAGCAAGAAGATCCCATTTTCATGAACAAAACCCCCCAAAAATCTGATTTTCGAGTGGGATAATATTCACTCGAAAAACCCAAGTAAATCACCCCGATTTGAAGCACAAATAAGGCTGGGAAACTCAGTCAATAATCGCCCAAAATGCCACCAAAATGCACTCAAAACTTCCCAAAAATCTGAAATTTCGTGAGCCCTAAACCCCTAAAAATTCGAAAACCACCAAGAATTCTGGGTTCAAAAACGAAAAATTGGAGCTTTCAGAAAAAAGAAATGGAAAATTTTGAGTGATTTGTGAGTTGAGAGTGAGATTTCGTGAGGTGAGGGAGTGAGATTTGAGTGAAGTGTGAGTTTGAATGGAGGATGAGAGTATGTGATGAGAGAGGGAGGTGAATGAAACTGTAAAAGAAGAAAAGGGAAAGAATGAAACATGGGCCATAGAAAAGTAGCGCCCAGTAACGTTTGGTAGCGTCCGTTACCACCCGAGTAGCGCCCAGTAGAGGGTCGCTACACGATTTGCCATTTTTCCAACTGTCTGCCTTCACGTCGAAATTGGTAGTAGTGCCCACTAGTCAGGCGCTATCCTGGCGTTACTACTTTGTTTTTTTTCATTTTTTTAATACTTGTATGTAAATATAAAAAAATAAAAATATATATATGCATATAAACATACATATAGGGGTGTACATGAACCGGTCCAGACCGGAATTTGGACCGGTTTGGACCGGACCGAGACCGGAACCGGACCGGCCCTGTACTTCCGGTCCGGTCTCCGGTCCTTGACAATAAGTCATTCCGGGTCGCCGGTCCGGTCCGGGTAAAACCCGGTGGTCCACCGGTCTAGACCGGCGACTCGGTAATTTTAAAAAATATGATTTTTTTTTGTAAATTAGTAAATCGAAGTTTGAAGTACTGTATAATTACTATATATTACTTTTGGGTCATTTGCTTGAAGTACTGTATTACTATATACGAAGTATTACTCACTGTAATGTTAATCTCCTTATCTCCTCACTGTAATGTGAAAATCATTTGCTTTTGGGTCATTTACTTTGAAAATTAAGCCCATTCATTTACTGTGACACTTCGACAAACCTAAAATCTCCTCCTCGTATCTCGCCTCTCCCTCTCCCTCTCTAGATCTGCTGGACTGTTGCTGCCTGGAGTGCCTCCCTACTGCGTGCTGCGGTGTTGCTGCCCAGTGCACACTCGGTTCAGCATCAACATCACCATCATCGCCAACAACATGAGCATCAACATCATCGAAATGTTGCTGCTGTTGTTGTTCTTGTTTGTTAGTATTTTTTTCTTCTTATTCTTCTTCTCATATAGATTTTCTGACATCTCCTTTGTTTCGATCGCTAAAATAGTAATTTCGATTATTCAAGGCCCAAAACCAATTCAATTAATTCAAATATTCATAAATTGAATTCTGAAATTATAAATAACAAACCAATCTAATAGTATTATGAGTTTATTATGTATTAAGTCTTTATTTGCTTACTAATCTCAAAAAAATCAGCCTAAATGAAGGCTTGAAGGAGGAAGAAAGTAGTATAAATACAGATTTTACAAGGAAAAAAAAAGAGGTAGTATAGCATAACCGGTCCAAACCGGTCAAACACCGGACCGGACCGGAACCTGCAGGTCCGGTCCCGGTTCCAAAATCAGTCCTTCCGGTCCGGTCCAGGTCCGTCAAATATGAGAATTCCGGTCCACCGGTCCAGTCGGTTCCGGTCCGGTCCGGTCCGGTTCTGGACCGGTGTACAGTCCTACATACATACATATATATACACATTATTCCTAAAACCAACACTCCCACATTTTTTTCCCTTTTTTTTACAAACTCTTTTTTTCAATCAATTTTCCTTTTTTTTACAAAGGCTTAAGAACTAAACTAAACTAAACTAAAATAAAATAAAAATTAAAGCATTAAAGTACGAGTTGCCTCCCGCAAATCGCGTGTTTAACGTCATGAACCTGACTCATTACGTCAAAGGAAAAAAAGGAAAACTCATACTATTTACAAGGAGAAATGGTGCTATCTAGTAAATAACACCTCAAAGACCGCAATAACTTGTCAAAAGCAACCGCACAAAATTCAGAAAATACCAAATAGGTAGGCATCAAAACGCACGCATAGATGGTCAATGAAACATCCTGCCTTGATGGAATGCGGTCATGAGAAGGATGATGAGAATCAGAAGAAAAATTAAGAAAATAAGAGGAGAAGAAAGGGGGAGCAATGCTAATACTATAGAGCTTTGCTATATTGGCATCAACTAGACAAGCATGAGATTCAAAAGAGTGATAAGACTCTTCAAATTTTGGTGCTTTAACATCAACATTGTTAACCACAAGAAAAGACTCAAATATCTCAAGGGAATCATGCTTATCAATTGATTAAGGTGGGGTAGGAAGAGGCTGAACATTGGAGTCAATAGTAGATGAAGATACAAAAATGGAATCAAGAGATTCACCCATAACCTCAAAATCTTCATTCATCTTTCTTCTCATGAATTAGATTCCCAAAACAAGTGTTTTGTTCATCTACATCACTACTCCAAAATCCATCATCAATGGGAAGGTAGGCATCATGAAAAGTAACTTGGGAAAGAGAGTTAGATTCATGCATAAAAGGTTCATTTAGGGGAACATGGGGCAAGTCAATGGAGTTCATGCATAAACCGTTTGAAACTAGATGGTTTACATCAAGATGATCAAGATTAGAAACATGAGAATCCAAATAATCACAAGCATATTCCTCAAACGAGCTTTCGTTACAATAATCATACAACATCTCGTTGGCCATCTCCTTCTCATAAGTATCCCTAGCTATCCACTCAAATAGGCTCCAAGCATCATTCAAATTATACGCTAGAAATTGACCACATGACAAAGACTCAACCAGCGCCCTCATTTCATCATTCAAGCCCTCATAAATTACATCGCAAATATCCCACTTCTCAAAACAATGATTAATACCAATAATGTCTCCAACCCTCCAATAATATTTCCAAAATAATTCATTCTCATACCGGGGAAGAGAAAAAACTGCCATTAAAAGGCAAAAAAGGATAAAAGGAACAAAACAAACAAATAAAAATATATTTACAAATACTTAGTCTCATCTAAACGATAACTAAATCAATATAACAAAGCGTTAATCCCCGACAACGGCGCCAAAATTTGATAGCCCGTCGTCAAGGCTACCAAAGATAAATATCTTATCTCGGTCTTACTAGCTAAGTAGTAGGGCAAGAAAGTGTCGAACCCACGGGAAAAATGTGTTAAGCACCGATCAGTTTTTGAGGCGACAAGCTAAGCCATGAACAAAGTTAAGAGTGCGGTCACAAACACTATTAACACAAGCGAAACAAACAATTAAGGCACTAGGATTCGGGTTTCACCACACATAACAAACATGTAACAACCAAACGCAAGCAGTGAGGCAGTCTAACACGGATCAACCGACAAGGGGAGACTTTCAAAGGTCCTAACCACTCTCTCAAGCTAGCTAGGAGAACATCACTTGTAATTCAAGACCTATTCTCATGGTTTGGTCACATGTTCGGTTTAAGCACATAATTCACCAAAGCTAGTAACATCCCTAGAATCCGGCCCCTATTCTCATGGTTCCTTCATCTAAATAGTTAGGAGGAGTACACCGAAGAGTTCAACTCTCGTTCCTTTGTCTAAGGTCCCTAGAAAAAACTACCATGGTAGCTAAGCATGGTAATTAGCAATTGCACCTCCTAAACTACAGAAGTCATGGCCAAAACCAACGAAAACCTCAAGCAAGCATGGTGTCACATGGTGAAATGAGGGTTTCACCCAACCCTAGCAAGTAAACTACTCACACATGCTTAAAAACATAATAACAACCATATTTAACAAGAAAAACAACAAGATCTAAAGTTATAGGTAAAACTAAGAAAATCTCATAAAAACCAAAAAAATGCAATTCATGAAATACTTAATCAAAATGAAATTAAAAAAGTGTAAGAGATAGAGAATAGTTACTAGAGATTGAATATAAAATTTGGTGCAATAATTCCAAGGTTACAAGCTTCAAAGTGCAAAAGAAATTTGGAGAAGAATATGAATAGTAATGAAGAACTTGAAAGTTACTAGCTAAAACTAAGAGAGAGAAAATAAAAGCAAAAGTGTATTTACAAGAATGAAAGATGAGTGGCTCAAAAGTCCCAACAAGTGGAAATACAACCAGCCAAAACCAAGAAAAGAAAAGGTAAAAACAAAAGCAAAAATAGAAAAACCGAGAAAGCAATCCGGAGCAGAGTAGCGCCCGCTACTGGGCGCTACTAGACTGCGATCAGAAAAAGAAACGGCCATAACTTCTCCGCTTTACATCGGAATCAGGCATATGACCAGTCGTTTCGTAGCTATCGAGACGTACTTTCACCTCCAAGTGGAATCACATCAAAATGACAAGTGTTCTGAAAGTTATGCCCAATTGAAGTTTCCTAACACATCAAAACGCTCCAAAACTTCACCAAAGGTGACATGAACCATAATCCCGAGAACAATCCAAAGTGTGTCAGAGCAACTCCTAACAGTGCTCACCAAATGAGTGCCTGCAAAACCAATCAAAATAGAAGAGAAAAGGTGGCAAAAACGCTCAAAGCGGCCGTTAGAGGGTTAGAGAAAGAAATGAGGAAAAAGACTCAAAACAAAGATAAAACTAACTCAAAACTACAAAAATAAATTATAAAAAGACTTTAAAAACCGGACAAAAAATCCGTACATCATATTTCAACAACCTCCACTATGGTATGGTACATGAAACTGCTAGAGTGATAACCGTCGAGTTGCAAAACATTGGATCTTATTCACAATAGGCAGTTACCAGAAAAGTGGATAAGAATATACGAGACATTAACTTAATTTTGAATACTACTAATGTGGCATTTTCAAAGACTGTAGCAACTGAGTTGGGTACCCCGTTAGAGCCTTTAGTGGAGAAGCATAATCAATTAAATGAACAGTTGATGAATGTTATCCGCTCATGGCTCAGGAATAACTATCGACAATCTACAGGAAGTATCTTCCTTAGGTTATCCTAGAACAAACAACTTGATAGGATCTAATGTCCGTTCGGCCTTTCAGAAAATTTCAAGGAGTATCAAGGTAGAGAGAGGATACAGGAAGGAATTAGTCAGTATTCCTCGAATTCCTTCTACTATGTCAGTTTTGAGTAGGTTGGGAATACCTAAAGTGGTCAGTTGAGCAGTAAGATTGAACGAGTCTCAACCTCAAATAGAAGTGTCCAAGAAGCTGATATCAAACAAAGGGATGATAATACAAAGGAAGATAAGAAACAAGAAGGTCATTTGACTCTAGCCAAAGAAAAGAGAAGATTCAGGAATAAGGCAAGGTTAATTAGAGAAGCAGCCGCCAACCAACAACAAGCAAATGCAGTTCATGTGGATGAGGAAGCTTTGCAAACTTGAATGTTTAGAGTTTTCTCTATTGAGGAGCCTTATTTGAAGAATTAAAGTGGTGAGAGAGAATTCCGGGAATGAAATTCTTAAGGAGAAGTGTAGGCATGTGCCCTTATCGAGCCTTGGCCCACGTCGATTTTGTTCATGGGCTTGAGCCACGGATCCCACACCTGAGTGCGTTGGGGTAGTGTTGTCGAGTGGGGAATTGCAACCGTGCCTATATAGGTTAATCACGGACGCCCGAAACATTGGTTCCAATATTATGGCCCCACTGTCTGATCCATTAACCAAGTCGTGGGTTTGGGGACATAGTATGGAAAAAATCTTTGACCCAATCCGCCCGCATGTAGCGGCCTCTACTCGGTTTCATTATAATTCTATTTGATCAAATTCATTGAATACACAACAACTTAGCAATTTTATCCTTTGGAAGTGCTCTAACATTAGAAATGTAGTAAAAGAGTGAGTTTCTATCATGCATAAATCGCTACCTAGCCTAATTATTGTGACCACTTCAAATTAATCAAATTAATAAAGTGCTTAAAATCCGTTTGTTCACGATTAATCTAAGGTAAATGTGATTCAACAATTTTCGGTCTTGTTTCAGCAATAAAAAGTGTCTGATTCAACAATTAATTGCAAAGTCGGCTGTAATTCTGGCAACTGCCACTTGTAAGAACGAATAATTGCTCAAATTTCTTGCGAAATATTCGTTGCTTTTCAATGTTACTTTGGTATATATATCTTGCATGTGATCAAATATTTTCTTCTTCTTTTTGATCAAACACTTTCCATTTTTCTTTCTCTCACTTACGGTTATCACAATTGCAAAAATTGGATAAATCACCAGTTTTAAGAGACCGGTGATATCAAATAACCGATCTCTTACGTTAAGAAATCGGGTGTTAATAAAACCGGTCTCTAATATTCAATTTAAGAAACCAGTTTTTACAACACCGAGTTCTTTGTTTGTGGAGGTATATAAAGGGCCCACCAATTAAATAAATAAAGCATTTTTATTCACATCACATGCTATACCCATTCTCTAGCATGTTCCTAACCCTTTTATCACATGGATTCACAATTTCACATCCATTCTTTTTACGCTCTTTCTTGTTTTTCTCTAATCTACTCTCTCTCTCTCTCTCTCTCTCTCTCTCTCTCTCTCTCTCCATTTCTAGTAGTATGGTCATTACTTCATTTCATCATCCCTTCATCTCTTTCCTCTTCATCTAAAACTTCTCTCTTTATTTCATCGCCTCATTTTTTCAATTTCAATATCCAAATATACCGAACTTAATTAATTTCACTTAATTACTTCTCAAATCAATTTGCAATTTTGAACGAAATGTAACAAATCTGAAGCGATGTGAGGTGTGTTTTGGGTTAGTTTTAAAAGCTTACTTTTTTTTTCTTCGAACAATAATAGTAAAGACTGGATTTTTTCTTGGTTTTTTTGTTTTTCTTTGTGTTTGTTTTCATTTTTAGCTCTCCATTTCATCATTTGTTTTTTTGTAGCTTTCATTAGATCTAGTTTTTTTTCTACGTTTTTAATTTTTAGAAATAAATTTTTGATTTTCTTCTCTGTTTTTGATTTTATTATGTGTTTTCGATTTTTTTGGTTTTCAATTATGTTTAGGTTTTTCGATTTTCTGGTTTTATAGATCTAGTTTTTTTGTTCTTTTTTATTTTGTTTCTGGTTATTTTCGTTTTAGTTTTTGATGTTTTGGGATTATTTTCGATTTTTAGTTGTTTGATATTTCAGTTTTTCAAATTCGTTTTTTGTTTTTTTTGGGTTTTATGATTTCCTACTTTTATAGATATAAGTTATCTTGCTTTTGATTTTTTGTTTTTTTTTTCGATTTGAGGTTTTTTTGTATGTTTTTCGATTTAAAGGGATCAAATGATGATGATTACAAAAAAAAGAAAGATAATCTTGTACGGGCGTCGGGGCATCACTGAGCCAGATAGGGTTCGATCCCTCTGCTCCGGGGGGTACAATTAACTATTAACTCGAGATTTTGCTAGAATTGAATTCTTGCTTTTGCATAGTGTGAGTATGCCTGGAGTTGTGTTTTTATACTCGAAACGAGTAGAGGAAGTTGCTACCGCACTTCTTTTGGGAAGCTGCGGAACTCGTTTTAAGCCTTGCCTATAATTACATAAAGCAAGGCGAAGGACTCCATGTCTGGTAGTGCACCAAAGGTCTGGATTAGGGGACAAGGGTAAGGGTGAAGTAGTGCACAACACCTCCCCGCGTCTAGCGGCCTCTACTCGGTGATTGCGTGTACATTGTCAAAAAGACAACAACAAACAAATTTCCGTTTTAACCCTAAGCAAGCACATTACTATGTGGGTTGCTTAACAGAAATAGATGCACATAGGACTAATTTTTTGTTGCGACATGTGTTGTTTAGATCCGTATTAAAGGGTGCCTAAAAGCAAATTTGTCCATGAATTAGTCTTATTAGGCGTGAGAACATGCAATTTACCAGTCTTGTTTAAGACATAAAAGTTACTGTGATTTGCAAGCATGCAAGCATTTAACAAGAATTAAAGGTTGTGCCTAATGTTGACTCTAATTCATTTCGAATAGTTAGTTGATCAATATTACACGCCAATTACATATAAAAGTCGAATTTCTAAAAAGCATGCAAAAGGTGGTTCAGAAATTAAGACATTGCCCTCATACTAACTTTGCAACATGATGCTTTCGATTAATGATGCTTCGGACCCTTAAGAAACCTTTGAACCCAAATGGATGTATGAATGAATGTGAATTTGTACTTTGAAATGTGTTTAATTGTGTTTAAGAATTGCAAAACAACTTATGTGAATTTGAAAGTGAGAGAGAGAGTATTTGAGAGAGTTTTTAGAGAGAGTGTGTGTGGGAAATCTGGCATAAGCCGAGCATATGAAGTGTGTGTGTGTGTGTCGAAGTCAGCCGTGGGTGCCTGTATTTATAGGAAAATCGAGCTTGGAGAGCAAGGCACTGGGTTTAATTACGCCCAGTTGGGTGCTCTTGGGCGTAATTGCGCCCAAGATCTCTTGCCCTCTTTGCTTGATTTTCCTTGCCTTTTTTAGTTTATACGTACAAGAATAAAATATGATTTGATTTTATTTGATTGCGATATTTATAAAAAAAATCACTGATTGATTCGGGGGGATATTCTTGTGGGCCACACACACGTGTGCGGCCTCGAAGCTCCCGAAATCAGCCGTTTCGCTCGAGTGCACGTTTTTGCTTCGGAAATTCATAACTACATTTTCACCACTCCAAAAATTATGGAAAAATATTCATAAAATTTCTTGTAAAACATAGTGCGTCGTGTTAAAATTTCATGAATTTTGAAATTGTTTTCATAATTTAATTAATTATCAAAATATTAATTAAATCGTTGTAAATTCTGAAAATTGCCAAAAATGCTTTAAAAAATTTGGAAAAATTTCGAAAAATTCTAGAAAAATGTTTTCAAAATATTTAAAATTATTTTTTAAATTGAAACTTACTTTTAAGGGTGCTTTGTGTACAGCAACGTGCCCGGTGTAGTGAAAACTTGCCTTTTTAGGGTTTGTTAGGGCCCTAGTTCTCTCTCAATTCAGCTTGTGTGTTGCAAGGGGTGTCTTATCATTGGCCATCTTTGGCTAGGGACAAATGTGGGTATCTACAGAAGCCCCAACTTTGGCTGAGTTTGTAGAGACGAAAGTCTCATAAAACGAAAGCCAAAGTACCCGGTACCTGCAAAACAAATGTGTTAGTTTTACCTGCACCTGCGGTTGCTGTTGTTTGCTGCTTGCCTATTAGTCCTTGTGTTAATGTTTCTTTTTTTTCTAACCTGTTTACTTTCATCTCCATCAGTGCTCACCGGGGATTTTTGTGCTCGTGCCTTTGTTGTTGTTTTCGGTGTCGCCGCTGAGGATGGTCCTGTTTGTATTTATGTCTGGTTTGTCCTTTTCGGTGCCACCTTCCAAGACTTCATGGGGAATTGTTTCCTTCACCCTTTCCTTTGATTTCACTTGAGAACTTTGCATTCGTGCCTTTGGAACTTCACACCTTTGCTTGCTTGACTCTGAACTTCACGTTTTGGGATTTCACGAACATCACGTTTAAGTAGAACTTCTTGCCTTGGAACTACACGTCTTTATTTTTACTTTCTTCTAAATTTGTCTTTGTCATGGTGAGAGTAAGAGCATTCCTTGGTAGTCGTTGTGAGAGAGCATAAGATCATTTTACACCTTTGTTCTCGCTTAAAACTTTGATGCTTTTATTTAATAGCCTGCCTTATTTGAAATTTTGATGCTTTTACTTTCTTCTTTGCTTCATAATTGTAGACACCTAAAAATGTCTCCCCAAATGAGTAATCAATGATGAAGTATACCACATGTCGCAATTAATTCGAACTCGAAAATACGCAATTGAACTCGTAATGAAGCTCGAAATATGTGAAGTCACACTCGAAATTATGAGTCAAAGGTCAAATACAAGGCAAAAATATTTTCTTTCGGTTTTCTCGATAATCTCAAAGGTTTTCAAACAAGTTACGCTGGCGATTCTCATGCTTTTTGTTTTTCATCATGTTCGTCACATTTTTCTGAATCCGCCAGTATTTTTAAATTATTTTTCTGATTTTTCTATGATTTTCTATGAATTTTGCAATGTTTAAATACGCAGAATACGCAGAAAATACATGAATAATTAGAAAATACGCGGAATGTTCTAGAATCTCCTAGAAATATACTTTCTTGCGAAAGGAGGCGTCTAGAATAATCCGTAATCTTAGAAAATCGAGACATATGGCAAAGAATTATTCCGAATTAAAATATTTCAGATTTTTGGAAAAAATATATACGCAGAAGCCTGCGTATATACGCTCCTAGGAGCGTATATACGCAGGATGCTGAGGAGCGTATATACGCTGGTGAGCTGCGTATATACGCAGCCTTTGAGCGTATATACGCAGCTCACCAGCGTATATACGCTCAATTTTCTTCCTCCGCGCCTATAAATACACTTTGCCTCCGACTTTGAGGGGACTTCCAACTTTACGATCTAAGCATACTCAGTCAATTCACATACGTATTTGCATTCTCTCTCTCATTCACAAAATTCTTTCACAAATACACATAAACACGAGTCTTTTGCGTTCTTTTGATTCGTTTTGACAAGCGAAAACAAGGTTTAATTCTGAGATTACTCACCTATAATTCTCTTTCACTTTCTTTTAACTTGATTAACCATTATTAAGAGTTCTAATGTAATTTATACAATGTAGAAACCGACTTTGAATCGTCTCATGTAAATATGTAGGATTATTATTCATGTTTTTAAATTCGTTTTCGCTAACCTTTATTATTATTATCTCTATCTTGTCAATACTAACGTTTTTCTTTGTCTTAATTAGCAATTCAACCAAAGGACATCGCTTTTTAGTTTTTAACAATTTGTGTATTTGCAGGGACAAGGTGAGAAGAATACATATATTCATTATTATGATTACTAACCATTGTTTTTCATGTTTTGTTTTGTACATATTCTATCATACTTGTATATATTGCTTAAACAAGACCGGAAATTATGCGTATCACATTAAAGTCAGATAATCATGGACGACCGGTTTTCTAAGCACCTTGTTAATATTGACTAACAATAAAGCGATCGCCTTGTCCATTGTAGAAGTCTTCGTTTGTACATAATAGTAACTCACTTAGTAATCTTTAGGGTTAGTACGCTTCTAAGGTGCTAAAAATGTAAGTTATGTGCATTCAATAATCGTGATGAATGGAATTGCAATGAGACCGAGTAGAGGCCGCTACATGCGGGCGAATTGGGTTACAGATCTGATTCGTACCATGTCCCCGAACCCACGAACTGGTTACTGGATCAGAACGTGGGGCCATTAATTTGGCACCAACGTTTCGGGCGTCCGTGAATAACCTTTATAGGCACGGTGGCGACTCCCCTTACTCGACAACACTACCCCAACGCACTCACGTGCGGGCTCCGTGGCTCAAGCCCACGCAAAGCACCTCGATGTAGTACCAAGCCGCGCGCCCGCTATACGCGAGGGCGCGGCCCACGTCCTACAATAATCTATCTGGCTGCGTACTACCATCTTCATTTTTGCTTTGAACATTCGGCGCATTTGCTTAATTGCTTGTACTTTCATCTGGCTCATACTTGCTGCTTCATCTCTGCTTGAGAACATGGTGCTCTTACATCTAACTCAGAATGATTTCACGAACGTCACGTTCAAGTGGAATTTCACAAACTTCACGTTYAAATAGCTCTTCACGAACTTTAAGTTCGCGAACTTCACGTTTACTAACTTCACGTTCAAATGGTTCTTCACGAACATCACGTTCACGAACTTCACATTAAAATGGTTCTCATGAACTTCACGTTCGAATGRTTCTTCACGAACTTCATGTTCATGAACTTCACGTTCAAATGGTTCTTCACAAACTTCACGTTCGAATGGTTCTTCACGAACTTCACGTTCAAATGAGACTTCACGTCATGGGGAGCTTTACGTTCGGATTCTTGTTGCTCGATCTACACTTGCCTGCTTATCTCTTTTCTGATGCGTCCATCCACGRACATTTCTTTACTTAACGTTGTGATGACTTTTACTGTTGCGTTCTTGATTTGCTTATGCCTGCCTACTTCCTCTCGGCTCAACAGGAGTCCTTTGACTCCTGCTTTGTGCTTTGCTTTCGACTTTTTCTTTGCCCTAGACTATGACGATTGTCCCTTGTAAAATGTATGGCATGACGTCTTGCAATGCTGGTGCTTTGAATTGGGGAAGGAATAGGGCATTCCTGCATTTGTATTGGTATCTTCTAAATGTTTACTTGGCAGAGTCGATTGATGTCAAATCAACTTCAAGAACATTATGCTTGGCTCGGGAAGCCAATCCTTGTCTGCTAGGCAAGGAGCCTAATGTTTGTGTAGATACCTTGATTTGTTGTTGATGTGAGATGCTGGACTATAGCTTACACGAAACTTGGCTTTGCTAAGTTGCGAGATGCTAGTGATAATGTGATTAGCTTCGCTTTGGGTTAGCCCCCTGGCTATGTACCTGCAAAAATTGCACTTAAAGGTGGACCCTAGCTTTGCATTGGTTTCTTTTAGGACTCGCTTAGGCTCCTTAGTCTTGAGTTGACTTGCTTTGACTTTGCACTAGTGCTTTTGTGAGTTGATTGACTCTACACATGCAACTTATACGATGCATTGAATTGACTCTTTTGAAACTTTTGTGTTTTGACTATGGACTCACAAGCCAACTCAGCTTAGACCTAGTATACAAGGACTATAGTGCAAATATTTATGGAATGCAATGACTTTTATTGAACACTCAGTCACGGAAGCAAATACTTGTTTATGTAGTTTTTGAAATATATGCAAGATAGAGCTTTCTTGACTAAAGTTTAGGCTCAAGCCCCCAACATGTTAAGATGGATGCTTCCTTTGCAAGCTGTGTTGAAAGAGGTATTGTGTGGCTATCATTAGTGCAATGGAAGCCCCCTGAATACGTGCCTCTTGTGTTGTGAAGGTGTTGCAGATGAACCTTTGCGGTGCTGAAGCTTTAGCATCTAGGGCCTTTTTTACGGTGTTGTGATGATTTGCACTTGTTTTAGTTGTAATGTCGGTCAAGGACTTGGACCTAATAGGTTGCTGAATCTTCATTGATCATTTCATGCTCTGTGCTTCAGGAGTGATCATGCAAATGTCATGAGCTGCCTGTAGACCTTCCTTTTCTGCTATGAGCCCCCCGATTTTGATATGCCGAGACACGGTGTTGACTCAAGTCATGAACATGAGTATGTTGCTTGTCAAAGAGCATGGTAATGAATATGATCTCGGCATAGAAAGCGCACAAAGTACTTGATCTGCTAAAGTTGAATGTGCTTCAAACGTAAGGAGCTTGTTTCTTTTGTTGTAAGCCCCTAATAACTCCGAGTGGTGGTGCAAAGATCATTGCAATACTTGTAAGGCACAAGTAGTTGCTTACTTAAGGCTTGTCATGTAACGAAGATGTACATTTAAGTCAAGAACTTAAGCCTCTTGCTCCCTCGGGCACAGAGCGTGTTGTTGGAATGAGAACCATTATGTCAATGTAAAGCTCTCAACGAACTGGACCTTGACTTATAGAGTCAATTGTATGTATGGAAACTATTGTGACACTGTAGGCCCCAGCCTTATTGGAGTTACCATTGATGTGTCATGTTTACTGTTTCTAAATTTGATCACTTAAGTCAAGAACTTGAGTTTTGCTGCTCCTTCAGGAAACGAACAAGGAATGAGGACTTTTTTGTTGATGTAAGCCCTCCACACTTTGAGAAGTAGACTTTATGTTGTGCAATACATGTCACTGCTGAAGCAAAGCCCTCGCGGCTTGTTGAAGCTGACTGATGTGCAACATTGACTACATATGGTTGCATTCGGATGAGTAACAGAGTCCTAAAGGTTGTAGAAAGAAAATCTATGGATCTATAAAATAAAAAGGACTCAATTTGTGACTAGGGGTGACAAGATGAGCGGATTGATGTGGCTGGCTAAGAGATGCTTGTTCAAACTCGAGCCTATGTCAAGTTCTGGAATGAAGAGAAGTTGTGCTTCAGACTTCTAAAAAAATAAAACAAACACAATGATGAAAATGACCTCTTTGTTTTTATTTATTTTGTCGAACATCCGAATGCAAGTGATGCCTTATTTTGCCTAGGACGAAACCTTGTGGGGAATCGGCCTAGCTAGGCTAGGACAATGCTCATTTGGAGAGGGCTTTTTAGGTTGTAATGTAGGCTTGGTGTGGGGTGTGAGGCTTTTGGCAAACTTGCTGCACTGTATGTTTGCTTTGAGTTTTATTGTGGGACTTTGTAATCTGTGAAGCTGGGATAGACTTTATCACTCTTTATTGCTAAAGGTTTTTCTTTCGACTTTTTTTTTCTTTGTATTGTCTAAACCACAGCTTGTTTTGGGTTTCAACTTTGTTTTGCTTTGCTTCGTGCCACTTTTGCACTATAGAGGGTAGGAAGATGTAGGTGTGAAAGAAATCGGCTTCTTTTGTCTTTGTTTGTATAAGAAGGCTCAAAGGGGGYTGCAAGGGATTTTGCTTTGATTTGTACTTGTGATAGGGTGCATGGAGGGAGAAGAATATTTTTGTGGAGCTATGAAGGAAGGCCTCACGAGCATGTCTAATTTATTCATTTTTTTGTTTTTCATTTTTCATTTTATTTTGTTTTTGTGAGGTCATGTGTTGATTAGAATTTCATCATCGAAGTCGAAGCACATGAAAGGCAAAGAAAAGAAAATAGAATTTTTATTATTGTGGAAGGCTAATGAGATGACAAGACTTAATCCTAGTTGACATAGACTTGACAAAAGGAATAGAATGGACAAATAGTAAATATAGGTGGAGRRACTCTCCGATTCAACCTACGCTAGAGTTTTATTGACTCTTGTTCATGTTGCCATTTGTTGTGAACTGCAGGTGCTACAGGTAACTGCTTTGCTTCATATGTTCGGGTATCTACCTCTTGCAAGAATGGTAAGACGACCATCATCGACCATGTCTTGCAACAAGTCTTGGAGGTTGTAGCATTCTTCGGTTGTGTGGCCATTGCCTTTATGGTATTTGTAATACTTGTTAGCATCCCACCATTTAGCCCTTGTTCTCACTAGTGGGTCGGAAGTGGGACCGATTGGCTCGAGCAGCACTCGCCCGTTTAGGCGGTCGAATGCTTGTGAGTATGTCATGCCAAGTGGAGTGTATTGACGGTTTTTGCGTCGTGATTGCTTGATCTTCTCAATAGCGCCGATTTTTGACACTTTGGTTGATTGGGTGTGTCGTTCCTTTTGTAGCCTCTTCACTTGTTTTTTGCTTCTTTGATTAGATCATCTTCAATCTCAACACCTATGTGGTATACCATGTCAAATGATTCCAAGCCTAAATACCGAAGACGGGTGCGATACTCAGGCTGGAGATTGTTAATGAAAATTTTCACCATTTATTTTTCTTCRGGAGGACTGACCATTTGGGCTGCTGCTTCCTTCCATCGTGCAAGGTAAGTGGTGAAGCCCTCATTATTTCCTTGTTTAAGGATTTCAAGGTCCCTTAATGAGGTGGAGACTTSWATGTTACTTTGGTAGCGCGTCATGAACGCTTGAGTGATGTCTTCCCAAGTAGCTACATCCTTGTCGGGTAGAGAGAAGAACCACTTTTGGAAAATTGGTTCGAGTGACATGGGGAACACCTTAGGGAAAASAGCAGCATCGATCCCTTTGACAGCCATGATGGCCCTAAATCCTTTAAAATTGAACCAGGGGTCATCAGTCGGTTTGAACATAGGCAAGTCTGTTGCAAAAAACTTCTCGGGGATCTTTGCAGATATATCCTCGAGTTCTGGTGATTCAAAGTAGGTATTCTTGTTAGTTGCCTTCAGTACCATCTTTTCAAGGTCTTTGGGGGTGACCTTAGATGATTCAACTTGCTCAAGTGCAGCAAGCTTGGCTTCCAAAGTTTCAATGGTGGTTAGCATTTGGGGCATGGCGTTGCTTTCTCCACTCATTTGTGGTGCTGAGGGACTGGAGGACCTAGACTTGGAGTGCTGGACTATCCTTTTTGCGGAAAAGAATAGGAACTAGTAGACCGTGCCTTGCCGACCTTTGAAGTTGCTATATAGATGACTCTATCCTGCATGAGCGTGTATTAGACTCATTTTTTTTGGAAAACAACACATGACTTRTTTCCTTGACTAGACTCAATGCATAGCCTAATAGTGATCATTCCTTGCCTATAGACTTGACTCAAAAATGAAAATGCAAGAACGCCAAAATTCGTTTTTCCCCTTTATTTAATTTCAATTTTTTTCTCATTTTTTTTGGACCCCCTTTTTTTGTTCGA
>SNQN01008815.1:10967-27674 GCA_008642245.1 Bassia scoparia | reverse complement strand
TATAGAAAGCAATGCAAGTTTGTAATTTATTACTACTTGTAATTAAAATTGAGCAACTACAATGCAAAAGGAAACTTCAAGCTCCAAGTTCACTTATTACATGCAAAGGCGGCTCGCAGGCCAATCACTTTATTATCTCATAAATAAAACAAACATTAAATTAAACAAGAGTTGTGGAAAAAAAGCAATCACTCCTTTCTTTCCTCTTCTCGCTGCTTGGCATCATCCTTCTTTGCACCCGAGCTCGCACCTTTAAGCTTCCTCATCCATTTGCGTCTCTTGGGTCTATCTTCCACAACAGCCTTCCCTTTTAATTTGGCATCACCTACAAGCAACTCTTTAAGCAAAAGTCTTCTTTCAGCAACATTTGAGCCAATCCTTAAAGGAGGAAGTCTTTCAAGCCTACTCCAAACTGGCACCTTTATAGGACCAAGTTTCTCCTGAGCAGAAACAGCTCTAGACTTAGCACCAGGGGTCTCAGTAGAGTCACAGTCCAGTCTCTTACTCTTGACATGGTCCTTCTGCCCGCACGTCTTGCCTCAGCAYGGTCCATCACATCAGTGGCATTCATCCAAACACGGTAGTGAGCAGAAATCTTGTGGTCGCCTCGAGCAAGTGGGGTCACCTCAAGTGTAGAATGGGATTCCCATTATTTCTCCCACTCTATTGCATTGCCCGAATGCAAGCGCTTGTCCTTAGGACGAACTGTGTCAATAGCGGGGATAAGCTGAACTTTCTCGAATTGCCTCATCACCCTTGGAGGGAAATAAAAGGTCAACGCAGTCAAGCTAGCCACACGCACATATGGAGACAAGCGAGTATGCACCATACTCCTAATACCCCACCAAGGGACAGTCCACCGCATGAGAATGCCACGGTCAACATGGATAAGAATCACTTAGCAGAATATTTGACAGGATTCTAGGGCGCCTCAACTAGGCTCAAACACTCCATCAACTAAAATCTGTAAAGGAACAGTAACATGTCTAATATATAGTCATCACATCAATAAACAGACAATAATATTTGTATAAATGCACTATTTTGCAAATATTCAGACAAAAATATTATACCTGCAACAAAATGGGGCATCYAGACAAGGGCGCRTGCGCATCCTTTTTAAGACGGTCAAGCATCATGAATAACTYCCCCGTGCACAACAGCATAGGAGTACGGCTAGCCTCGCATTGCTCAACAATAGAAATGATGCTAGCGTGACCAACATTCGGCTTGCCATGAACAAATAAGAAACGTGCTAACAAGCAGATCATAATTGCATGTCTACGGTAAACTTTACGGCAAGAGGCAGGCATCACTAGCAATGTAATCAACTAAGGGAAGCAAGTCAATTTCTCGACTATGCATTATGCGTCGTGAAATAGTTGGGAAAAGTCTCAAGTATCGCTCGTATTCATTAAAAAAGTGATCAGTAGTATTAGGGAAACCAGGGAAACTTACAATAGGCTAAGCAATAATAGCACCAAGTTCTTCAGGYAAAGGAACAATTTCCTTGTCCCGAAGACGAAAGTAATGCATCAATGGGTCTCACAGGCTTATAGCAGCATAAAGAAGGCTTATATCAAGGTTTTCATACCTTAAAGTCAAGAGACATCACAATTCAGCCTTGCAAGGTCCTCCGTTTCATGAGCATCCAAGTTTCAGAGCACATCATTCAAAACATTAGCAAAGTCTCTCTCCATTTGCTYTGTTGCAAATTCTTCGATGYAATGAATTAAATGAAGTAAAAAGTAATGTAAGAGAGGTTTTTAAGCACTAAGGAGGTTGTAATGAATGAATTAGGGCGTGCGAAAACCCTTATTTATAAGCAATTAGGCCGAACAAACTTGCCTAAAATCGAAAAATGAGCAAAATCTGCCCGTTTCTAGGCGTAATTACTCCAACCTGGGTGCTATTACGCCCAATTTTGGCCGATTTTGCTCCTTTTGCTTGCTCCCATGCACTTTGGCACGCAATTCTTGGTCCAACCTAGGTCCTTCCCTGCATTTTCAAGGAGGAATGAGCCGAGATTTGCCTTAACAATGCAACGCAACATACAGAACAACACAAGACGATCGACGTCGTCTTAGAAGTTTAATTACATGCATTGCATATAGTTAGCAAGTTGGCTTTTGAATGTTGTAATCAAAGCTCGGCATTACAAAATGAGCTATGTTTAGAGTCGTACACAAGTCTAGGCATATTTACACAAACACTCAAGTTTAAGCTAGAGTCGAGTCAAGTCAAGTCAAGTCAAGAAAATGTCAACAAATAAGTCTAAATAGGTCTAAACTAAGTCCTAAAATCAACCAATGCAAAGCTAGGGTCACCCCCTTCCCTACAAGTGACAGGTACATCTATTGCTCGCAATACGTCGAAAAGTCGAGTGAAGCTATCACTTGCAAAGCAAACTCGTCCTACAACTCATCAGGGAAAGAAACTACAGAAGGGGTCCCTGGTACTGTAAGTTGAGTCGAAGGTCTGGGCTGAGAACGAAAAGTCGAGCATCGCTTGCGAACCTCGTGCCTCTACAAGTGGCCTTCTGCGCCTGCTAACCCCGCACTGTAGTCCAACCTACAAGCCACGCAGCCTTTATTACTCTATCCCTACAGATATACAACTATAACTAAAATCTTACAAGATTCATATCTTGATTCTATCATTCCACGCCAATCTAATCATTTTGCTGTCATGCACCCTATATTTACCACATCTTCTTTTTCAAACTAATATACAATCTACCCACAGATCTACCAACGCCTAATTATAACCTTAGACTCAGCCTTATCAATCGTGTATATCATCATGTCTGTTAGTAGATCTGTTGAGTCGATGACACAGATCCGACTTTTACGCGCACCGAAGGAGACATACATCGGAAACAGACTCATGCCGCATAACTGTACATCATCCTAATGGACCATTCTGCCTGTGCATCTACCCTCGCGTATTTACCAACACAACATTCTATGACAGATTACTTGCCTCTCCACCAGATCCACGTCACTTCGTATTGTGACCACGCTTCTCATAGAGTCTCCATGTCATTCACTTATACCATAGACTTACGACTGCACCTCTTTCCTATCACTTCTTCCTAACGATACGACCTCACACAAGGTATCTCGCTCATTGTCTCTCACGTACCCGTCGGGCCACGTCGCATGCGCAACCACTGAGCAAACACAGGCTCTCCTTTGCTATACTCAAGCCCGAATCCGATAGGTATTAGCACTCATAGGATATCGGCCTCGCAGTCAGACCATATTCAACAGCGCCACGGAGATCCTGATCTGAACAACGCTATCCTCTGTGGCAGGCCCCATGTCACCCCAAACCGCTGTATCGACAACTTAAACTTTCCCCAGTCTGTCTGAGCAGACCCAATTCGAGCTGTCCACCTCCACACCGCCACCACTTCTTCGCACAATTCGATCCGTACACCACATATGGAGTCAACAAACTGCTCGTCTGTAATCTAACAGTACACCAGCTCACACTCCCTGTAACTGGTACATCCAGAGCTGTACAGAGACACCCTTCAATCTCTTGCTTCTTCCTCGAGCCTTGCCCACTGAAACACGAGATGCACGTTACGCAGTTCATCATTATATGCGCTCACAGGGTTTCTTTCCGACCACTGTTCCAATGTATTCATGAGACGTAGCGATAAACTCTGCTACAATCCCCTCCATCGAGTCGAGCTAAATACGGGTTTGTCGATAAGTCAGTCGGGGCCTTACCATTTGGGGGGTACGCCCTCGTCATTACCCTCAGCTACATGAGTCCACACGCTCTTCGCCGTTGATCTTGCACATCTCACTTTTCCTCACACTCCACACTCTCATGCACTAACTATTAGCCTCTCGCTATTGTGTAGCTCCCTGCATCCCAAGACAACTATCAACTTCTGACACCTTAATGCTCACACTTCGGAACTGGTAGCCCATGAATCGTCCTTTGCCAGCGCTTGATAGAATCTCGATTCTGGCTCTTGACCATGGAGCCTGTTATATTTCCTATGCAGCCGTCCCTCCTCAGGATCTCTCAGCCACTTATTCAATCAACGCGTACGTCATACGAGCATAAAAACTCACGAACTCCCCCAGTTCGGAGCCACTGATAATAGGATCAAGGGGCGACATGACCACGCTGACTCCATTATTTTGCTGATATTAATTGCATACCAGTCAGCTTATTACTTCTCCACCAATATAAATTGTCATACATGGTGGGAACATAGCAGCGTGATATCTTGCACTTTTAGTCGCGAATACATAATGTCTTGAATATACGGAATACAGCCTCAAATTGGCTTAGTGATCATCAGCGTACACCAGGAGTCCTAAATCGCTAGTTGCATAGGCCTGGAAGACAATTCCTACTCTCTAACACTACGACCACCATACTAGTGATCATTTCGTTCCAGGCCATGTTTCGTGACCGGCAGACAACTCCTAAGATAAGTCTCAATCAACAAATAACATTCCCTCATCAGAATTTCAATAATCTCTACTTGCCATGAACGGCATTCCATGCTCCGCCCAGAAAAGGTAACTACCGTTTTTGTACTCGAAAATCCATCTTTTTTCTGCTCTTAGTTCCCTCGGAGCTCAGGAGTGTGCTGAACGACCTGATGAGGCACCATGAACTTAACGTCAACGACTCCAATGCGCTTGGATCCACATTACGAACTCGGTCTTTCCAACAACTCCGATGTCAGTAATCATCCTCCTACATCCATCATGTCCAGCTATCACGTACACCTACTGAAGTTTTCGCAAGCATTGTCCTCCGACTTTTCGTTCTCAGCCATGTCTCTCAGGCAGGACGCGAATCTCTCGTATACTCTGATCTCATACGTATCCGAATCTGACCACCCTCAAGTACCGAGGTGAACCCCTTCCTTGTAGTTTCCTCCCGGTATAGGTCACATGTTGTAAAGAACGAGTTATGCCTTCTGCAAGTGATAGCTCTTCAGCACACTTAAGACATCTTCCTTACACGCTAATTCTGCGATCCCAATCAGATCTCTTGATAGCCCTTCATACACATTGTAGCTAGCACAGGGCGTACCCTACGCTATTGCACTCAATGGTGATTTTAGGATTAGTTCTATAACTCTAGAGCCATCTTAATAAAGACTTACACTTTTGCACATTTGAGTCATTTCTACTCACTTGTACTTCCTACCTGCGATCCCACCACTCTCTACGTCCTAGAATTCATTGCCACACTGGTCTTGTTGATTCGTACTTAGTCAATATAGCCGGTTGACTAGTGGTATCCACGATCCTCATGAAAAAACATACGCTCACTTTATGTATGCAAATTTCCCGGCCCAACGCGCTCATACTACTTGAGACACTCTCACACGCTACACATACCATAATTCTGCAAAAGCCAATTGCAACCTACTAACGCAGCCTACTATAATGAACCTATGTTATAAACTATGCTACTTACCTTTCTAAGACCGATCTCGTCGATTCATACTCACTTCGTGTCCGTTTCCGTCTATGTACATGCATCATAGAATCATAGTACTCGTCCATTCGTAAATTATTAAGGTCACTCATCAATCATCTGACAACTTCACTTCTCCATTCCTCCTCTTGAAGACAAAATGCTGCAGGATGTAGACCCTACCCGGTCTGGACCAAGCCAACGTGCCAATGACCAAAGTGCATTAGGAGCAAGCCCAACAAGAGCAACAATCGAGCCAATAAATTGGCGTAAATAGCACCCTAGTGTTGTTTCTATCAGGTAATTACGCTAGAACGGCAGGATTCCTTGCTTCATCTCTTATCCGTTATTTTTAGGCACATCCTGTTCTCCTCATGTATCCTCGAGTCTAAGATCTCTCTTAATTTCAAATTTTAATAAGCTTCTTGACAGGAGAACCCTAATGTCTATACTCCGCTAACATATGCTTTATTAAATCACATCTGGATCTTATTTTCGCACGCCCTTAACATTCTTTACATCATCCTACTCTACAACTCCTACGAGATGACTACACTTAAAAAACTCTCTCTTCATTCTCGCAAATCTCTATGACATATACTGATTTATACTCTAATTATCATAAATTATGACAACACTATCTTTCCGGAAGAAGCAATACCATTGCTCTATTATCACAAAAATATTCATCACCTATAATGGAAAACTATATCTTTGCACCACGAGATTCATTTGACACCCACGATATCTGATTAGCTGCTAACTGTTTAAAAATACACGTGGACATGCTCAATAACTATACATGCTTTCACCCATAAGGACCTCGATCGACTGCACACATAGGTGATATGCACACTGATGATGTTCTCTCTTCTGTAAACCTATTTCACAAGTGTATAAGAAAAAACCCTATGTGATGCAATAAGCACTTGTACCCGCTCTTATATGTCTGCTCTGTAGGCGACAATATCCTCAGTAAACGCCTCTTTAGGACAGTCACTGTAATCACTAAGGACCCATTCTCTTCCTATGCTGACGCATATCATAAACAGTTCTGTACCTTTGCGGGTACAACGGAAACTTTCCGTTGCCTCTCAAAATTGGGTTGCGCAAACTATCCCATTTACGCTTTTAGGAGTCCTACTCCCAGACTAGTAAGAGCTCTCAGAACAATCGTTAGGAGTCTTCACTTATGCCACACGTTCAATATACTTATCACTTTTTACATAAATTTAGAAGTATACAGACTTTTATAGCGAAATTATCAGCTTTGACCAGCGCTGTGCCTTCTTTATACAATACATCCTATTCCTCTCAGCCGAGCGCACAAGACCTTAACTGCCTAAATCTGCGAGAATTAAACTTCTCTCCTTTAGCTTAATTGCATATCTTAACGATTGTCTGCAATCATTAATATAGACCACCTCCACTCATTGCCGTAAAGTTCATACCGTAGACATCAATTATGATCTGCTTCTACACCTTTAACGCACTGTCTCTATTATTGATTCTATGGATCGCACCATTTCCCGAATTTATTTTGGTCTTGAGATTATCCACACACTCACACCACGTCGCATCATTTCTACTTATATTATGACTTCGTACATATATATACGTACTAATTAAATGTAACATAAACACACGCAACGAGACCGCACTGACAGCCGTACTCCTAATTGTCTGCGATTATCAACTAATCACGCCGAGTGAGTCGATGATTACCTATTCACTTCATAACCCATTCGACGTAGTCACCTTCTAGAAAAAACTATAAGTCCGTCTCTCTACTACATGCGGCAGAAACCGCAACAGATCCCTTAATCTGGATGGCCGACCATATCTTCCCGATAATTACTAGCCAACGTATTACGAAATATTCTGCTTTCTGAATACTTTGCACATAAATGACGATGCTATTATACAATAATATCTATTGTCTGTACTAGATTGTGAGAAACTAAATATTGAGAACTATTGCGTGGAATCTACAGCACTGCCTATCCTCACCAGAGTTTTACCGCTGATCCCATCGATGGCGCATCCCCTATATGTTGCGTTGCCCTAGTTGAGGCGCCCTAGAAATCCCTAGCAAAGATGCGATTAAGATAGCGAACCTTCCCACGACTGAGTCACATATGCTTGTACCGCGCAGGCATTCTCATGCCCATGCGCAGCAATGGTAATTGTCCCTCCCATTGCTTCGGCCGGGCTATCTATTCATACTTTAGCCAGTTTCTGGGTCACTAGGTCCAGTATCGTGCCATTCGCGCGACTAATGCTCCAGTCATCGTTGACATAATCTCCGTTACCTGCACTCCCTGAACCTGCAACTGGAAACATCTGTAGTCACTGTCCTGTATACTGTACCGAGTCGGCCAGTAGCTAGACTGCTGATTGGACTCTTCTCTAAGTCCTCCATACAGTAGAGTGATTAATGGCAGCAATTCCGACGGAAATCTTCACTACTAGCTACATCTCGCGCTGATTTCTAATCCTACTAGTCAATGTCCTCTCGATAATAGCTAGTACATCCCTGCGCTTGCACTTCGCGCCAAAGCACAACATAGAGTGTGTCCTCGTAACACTTAATGGGAATACCCATTATTCTAACAATGACCGCCAACTTTCAAACCCCCGACAATTTGCGTCGGTCCAAGCTAGCAGACACTAAGATCTTACTGACCACGATTTTCTTGCAAGAGCAGACCCGTAGTTTGGATACAATCTGACGAATGTCGATACCTTTTTGGCAACTCCACCTCGATACTCTCAAACAGCTCCCCTTCAACTACGACCACTCGTTCATGAATATAGACCGCATGCACGCATCGGGATCTCTACTGGTCCGCATAGAGTCGGCCGTCCGCACAGCTCTTCATTCGACCTACCTTACAATAACGTATAAGTTGAGATTAATATATCACAGTGCCTTTCCATATCTAACAGCGCATGCACCTGACAGAGACCTGCGACCATGTTCCACAAGATCACAGTACAAAGGCATCTCGCAGAATCTGCGCCATCGTATAACTGAGGGACTCTCCTTATATACTGATTCCATCACTCGCATTAAGTCTAGAGCTGACATATACACTGCTTCCATCTACTAGCTCAAAGCAATCCCGAATCGACCTTAAGGTCCCATAATTAAATGGTCGCCTTACATCTCTTGCTCTAGTAGGCCTTGAGCACCTTAATTATGTACCCAATATCATCTTTTAAGGATTAGAAACTAACTGGCTCAAACTGTTGCTACACCAGTTTAAACTTTGCTTATTAAGAGTTGCTTATAACTTCCCCTTGATCCCACCTAATCCTCAATAGAAGAACATGGGTTGATAGGAAGAATAGACCCAACGAACACAACTCAAGAAGGACTGGTCCATCGAGTCAACGTCCTTAAAGGCAGCTCTATGCGGATATTAACATAAAAAGGTAGAAAGCTGATGATGCCATCTGCCTTCTACATGAAACGCAGCCAGAAAGCAGAGCGAAGAAAAAACGGCCATGACTCCCTGCTCCTTACTTCCAAACTCCCATCTGTGTTAGATTAAATGTTGTTTTATTATCGAGAATGTACTCATGAGATAAATTATCGTCAATTTTGCCACTTCGAAGCGCTCTCTTTATGCTTGTATATAAACATGAATCAGCCTTCGGTTCTTGAGTCAGTCTCGCTTTTGCAGTAGATTGCTCAATTTTAAATTTTAACACAATGAGATAATAAATACAACACTTGCACATTGCTTTCATAAATACATTCAGTTTTACTATTATTGTCAAGTCAGACTTGCATGACCTCCCTACCGCTCACTGTAATCAAATTCAGCATTCGTCCAATTGGCCCACCTATACCGACTGTGTTCAACTTGCTCTAATCACCTTAACATCATTCTGAAGGACCTGAGTAGCACTTCAGTACTTATATCTGTAGACGCAGAGCCAAAGAGGCAGACGTGAGTCTACTACTCCTACTTATCCCATCAAGGAATCCAGGCCACTCTTCGACTACTTCGCACTCTGCTATTAGTGTCACGTTACGAATCTGATGTGCTTAGATCAAGACGCAGCAGTAGTTTGACGTCCAAGATACTCACAAGAGCATCGGGGGGCGCTGCGGCAAATCGGCAAATCTGCTTAATGTTATAGATTCTCGCCATCTTCTGAGCACCAATTTTTCCTTTTTCCTATCTGATCATATTAAGATAACCAGTTGAGGTTAGACTCCTTATCCTACGCTCACTCAATTGTAACATTACAATGAGTCAAATCAAACCTACAACGATTCACAGCGTAATCTTCAGACACCAGCAACACATTCTGGGTCATTCACACGGCAAATGTCCCTCACTCCCACTCCTCCAGATACTTCATGACCCACGAAATCAGAATACACCCCCCAAAATTCACATCTCGAATGATAGGTCCGACATACCAGTTTCATTTTTGCAAAAGCTTCGCCTTTTATCACTTCCAGAACTTGGAACTGTTTGAATCCCTTCCCCTACCATGGCACATCTCCTGACTCTCGAGATGGCCCAACCCTTACCCTCCACCAACATCTAAACTTGACCACCCCTGCCATAGAACGAGAATATAGTCATTATCTTCCAAGTTTTTTCACCTGATTGTTAAGTCCATTCCTTTCCCTTGATCACGCCAGTAGTGTCTTTTCAAATTCTCAGTTTACATGACCCAAAATGTTAGCGTGAATTCCGCCACCAGTAACGCGTGCATCTTCAATCAATACCTCCTGCTCTTCTTACTGTCCTATACTTAGCTATGCCCTCCTGATAACTGGTACTCAGGTTCACACGCTCTTTCTCGCTATTTCTTATATGTCGTATCCATGAGTGTAAAAGTAAATCTATAGATTCCCTTGCACCAGGGAACCAATACACCATTTCCAGCCTGACACGACCCACTGAGACACCAAAATCTTGGTCGTTCATAAATAGCAAGATTGTATCTTGCGTCTAGTCCATCGATCAACCTCGCTAAACCGAACACCAATAACGTATCATTCCTCACCACACCCACGGATCCTCAATCAGAAAACTGTTCCCAAAGGGGATCTAAATCAGTATTGACGAGATGATATTGTCATGAAATCAACGAAAGAAACAGATCATAATCTTTGATGACCCTTGTTCAATAAGCCACATGAAGCTCAATTGCAATTCTACATATTATTTCTAGCTTAGCCAAATCAATTTGGAAATCTATTTTACCTCGCTGAGGTTTTCCTTTCTATAAGTCAAGTCTCTAAGACGTAGCCCAAATTTCTTTTGCATTGCTGCATTCCAGAACTTCGAGAATATACTCTGCCTCACCTATACGCTGTTGTAGTTAGTTGCCAATTGCTTTTGGCTTTTTTCCAGCACTGTAATCTGCACGTCCCACCAGTTTCATGTCTTTCTATTGGAGTCTTAGCTTCCTTCAGCAGTCAGTCTTCATACGATCGTATTGGACATTTTTGACCCGAGCGCATCTAGTCAATCCCCATACATACTTTTTTTTATCTCTGTTTTCTCACCATGCATAGTTGCTTCGTAAACCCTTGGTTTGCTATCTACTCCGATTGCTCCTACACTTCTAGTTACTGCAACCTCACTGCTGGACTTCTCTAGATTTTTCTTAACAAGAAGCTTGGCTCCTGATACAAACAATTGAGGTCTAAACCACTCAAGAGGGGGGGGGGTGAATTCAGATAATATCGACTGTGACCATTTTTTTTGTTTAGTTATCTATGATAGAGGAACCGTTGGTGGCTGGTTTCCTATACCACAGGCGGAATGTAACTAAAGCAGTAAAGAACACACTAGTATTAACTGAGGTTCACCAACTCTGGGCTACGTCCTCCTACCCTACAGCTCTTTATTAATCAACTCTGAAAACAAAAAGTTGCTCACTCTACTGTTTACCTATCCGGAACCAGTACAACCCCACTCAACCTGAATGTGTCATCGACTCACACTCGTATAGTTCCAACTTTGTGTATTGAACTCACAAACACTACCCAGTGCTTTCAAACCCTTCTGTTCGATATCCCTTCCAAGACACAAATGATTCTCCTATGATACTTCTAAAAGCTACAGTAAGAGAATGATCACTTTCTCGTGATATGCTCGTGTATGATCGATGGTTATGAACTAATTGCTTTTTCGTGTTTTTCTTCTAAAAGTAGTTTCTCCTTTTAATCCGTGGAGAGAATCTCTAGAATGCTTGATAGAGCGTATGTTTATCTTAATTAACCTTAGTTCCATAATCTGATCTTGCCAACAAGCGAAGATTGTTTATTGGAAAGTAATTTATCTTGTTCGATTTATATCCTAAGATTTTTGATGAACAGATATATTACTCTAGTTTCTAATAGGTAATATATCATATCCATCTTAATTCCAGCTGCAAATAAAATTCTTTCAAAAATATCCTTTAGAAATATTTTAAGAAAAACCACCTTTTCAAAACACGCACAGCAACATTCTATTCAAGAGACTAAGCTGGTTCCCCCAGCTTGTTCCTTGAAGTGTTGTTATGAATCTGTTCCAAGCTTTTGTACCAGAATTCACAACATAACTCAAAAAGCCTTAAGCCATTTAGTTCATTCCATTTAGTCACACTAACGAGGCAATTCATGAAAATCCTATAATTAAACTCAAATTACAAGTCTTTTCGATTTCAATGCAACTCTTCAGAACCTTGAATCTTTCTTTAATTACTTGCAAATTTTGAGCACAGGGCTTTCTCTGTCGATATCTTCGAAGGTTCCACACTTTCAACGTCTTGGAATAGATCTATTACGGCACTATGTAACAATTAACGAATGCAACAAAATATTGTGCTTCTTCAGAATAACAGCTCAGGAAAACATCGACTGGTTCTGCCACCAGTGATGAGACTCTTATGTAATCAGCTGTTCCCTGTATAAACAAAGTTAGTTTCAAAGCATTTTCATTAAATATTAAACTAGTCTAGGGAAAAGCAAGTTTTAAACTAGCGGTTCCCAAGAACGCAACAATATTATACTTTAATCATCCTGTTTCCGTAATGGTTGTCGACATGTCAAATTTAGGAACTCAACAATCTCCCTTTTTGAGTGATGACAAACTTAATTCGAAGTTCTGTAACCATAATCAAGTTAGAACAGACAACTTCGAAGTTTGTAACTCGATAAGAATTTTGAGCACCACAACCACAGGACAAAGAGACTCAAGAAAAGTTCAGCTCAACTGGTTACCTTAAAAGAAAAAGACGTCTCAATGACATTATCTGATTCATGGTTCATAAAAAGAAAAAGAATCACATGAACAAGTTTAGCATATTCTACTGGTTCTACAAAGAAAAAGACTCAATGACAATTTAGCTATGTCTACTGGTTCAGTAACAATACTTCACTACCTAGATTCTGGCTTTATAACTTCGACACTTCTTTCCCTTTTGGCTCATTAAAAATCTCACAAGTAAAGCACATGTGCACAAATTGTTAAATGTGCTTCATCCATACGTGCGATCACCCACATTCAAGTATTCATGCTGCCGAAAAGATAATCAGTAGAAACATAAGCATCACAAGCAAAATAGTAATAGTCCATACAAGTCGCAAGGGGCAGGAATAAAGACCTAATCCCACATAGAAAGAAAATGTCGTGAGATAGGGTGGAATAATACAGGCCGAACTATCAGCCCCATGCCGGCACTTAATTTGACGAGAATCAAATGAAAATGGGCGAGGGAAACGAGGAGCAACAAAGTCACTCCTCTCTCATCTATACTCTTCCGCCTCACCTATCCAGAAAGCAGCAGTCTCAGTTCATCATCATCAATCAATAATGCTCATGCAGTCATCATCTACAGATTTCCTCAGACTCCTCATCTACATGAGGCGCTCTCACCTTTGTTCCTCAAGTTGCTGCATAGACAGAGTGAGTGTTTATTCACATCAATATCCCCTGTGCTCGATCCCGGAACACCATCACCTATGAGAGCAGAGCCGGACCTGAGTCTTAGGGAAGAAACAGAGCATACATACCCAGAGAAAGTCATCTAGAGAGCTATGAGACATCAGGAAAAGGTAAACGTAGCATTGAGTCTCATAAACATCCTTCGGTCCATTGAGCTAATCTAGCATTAGAACGAGGTGGCCTTGGCTCGCATCAACATATACCAAGAGTTGTTCTCTCTGGTTTCTCCATTCTAAGAACATTGTGATAGCTGGTTCCTCCTGCCTTTGCAGTTATATTCATATAGAGAGGATGGCTAATCTCCACTCACGGTCTCAAATTTATACCTAGAGAAATCAGACCAATACAAGACTTATTGCTTTAGGAGTCGAACCGTTGGTGAATACCGTGTACGGAATAAGACCCATTAGGGACTTGGCATATCTTAAGCATCGAGTAATGATAGAACCTACTAGGGGACGAATGAATGAGATGAACCATCATTCATAATGTGATCACAGCAATCACAGGAAGAAGTTATCTTAACTCTTACATCATCAGTATAACAGTATACCATACTCCAGAGCGTAGCTGTTCCTCATGGTCCTTGAGCTCGCAGGAACAGCAACACTTTGTGTAACAGAAGAGTGCAGGGAACCAAATCAGGGGAATTCCTTAAGATCAGGCAGGATGTTACAAGATGACATACTCCTCGTTGAGTGAGCGATGTTATTCGGCATCTAAGGTTACAAGGATTTAAATATCCTAAAAATAATTTCATCAGGCATGATAGACCAAGGACCAAAGCGGGCCATCGGAATGACGTTAGAGATACGATTTATAGACATCCCTAGGAATCCTAACATGCTGGACACAGAAGGAAGAGAGCAAACACTATGCCTCAAAATACGAGAAACAATAGAACTATCAGAGCATATTCTAAGACTTATGCTAAAAATCCCTTACCTAGGAAACAATTGCTAGCAGGAACAAATCGAACAGTGACATCCATCTTGAAACTCAATTAAAATTCTTCTTACAGAATAATGCAGGGCACAATCTGAATAACATACTCAACTCTACATCCAGACAGACTACTCTAAGCAATAAGGTTAGGTAGAACCAGGTGAAAGAGACTTCTATCGGATTACCTTTGGCTGAGCGAGGTTGTTTACGCAGTGTAGGCTCGCCGCCGCTTACAGGAGGGCGTTGACCTCAGCTTCAGTTCATGGATTAAGGCCATGGATCCGATATGAATGCGTTGGGTCGCGTGCGATCGTCGAATTGAGGGGATCCCACTGAGGCTATATAGGTTTATTCAACCGACGCCGCAACATTGGTGCCAAATTAATGCCCCATCCAATCACAGATAACGCAGTCGGTTCGGGGCACTGGTACGAGCAGAATCTGTAACCCAATTGCCCGCATGTACGCGGCCTCACTCTGGTTCACGTTGTATTCATAAATCATAACCAATGATATTCAAAAAGCAGTGCTTGAATCTGATTTGAAAAGTGCATTGATTACTAGGTGGGTTTGCTATCTATAAACAAGGACCAAGATTCTACAATGAATAAGGCGGCTCACTTGATTTGTTAGTCAGCATTTAACTAAGTGCTGAAAACGTTCGGTCCCAGATTATCCTGACATTAATGGTGAACATAACGATTATAATTCCGTCCGTTGTTTAAGCAACATATACAGATGTGATTGAATACTTAGTAATACATAAGAGACATAAAACAAAGGTTAGTCGTGCACCATTAAATAACTAGTAGTGCGCCTTCTCACTTGTACATGCAAAGAGATTGCACATAGTCTAGGATAAACAACAAGGAGAGTCGCCCTTTCGATTGATTGCTATAGAGCACGAACCAACAGACGGTTAGTATTGACAATAATATAATAATGCACATAATAGTGACCAAGTCAACGCATGGATAAACAATGAAATAATGAATAAACATACAATATTATCAATGAGCGATATTAAGAGGTGAGTTTCTACATTGTTTAATTATATTAAAAACTCATAACAATGCGTCTAGTCGATATTAAAAGAGAAGTACGAGAGAAGAAGATTATTGGTGTAGCAATCTCAGATTTCAAACCTTTTACGGCTTGTTGGATTCGGAAAAGAATCGATGCTTGAACTAAAGACGAATGTAGAAAATGTGTTTTTTGAGTGTTTTGAGCTATTTGAGACGAGAGGAGAGTATGCGTAGAAGCCTAGGCCAGCTGTCGTGCAGAAGTGCGAGATGGCAAGCTCTGGACCTCTGCAACTGAGCAGAGGCAAGGAGCTATTCTTTTATACGGCACCGAGAGCAGACGGTTTTTGAGCCAAAATAAACCTGGCGTTAATACGCTGTATACGGCTATTAGCTGCTTTGCTGCGGATATTACCTCGTAGTACAGCGTTATATACGCTCTGCCTTCTTCCCTACATTTTTTTGGAAATGTTCTGTGTACCTAAGGTGAGCGATACTATACATAACGCTACTGTTGATGCGTATATAACGCTCATGTTGGCGTATATTACGCTCATCATCTGCCTATATACGCTCAACTATATTTGGTATCTCTTTCTTTCCAAAAACTGTCAAATATTTATATTTCCTCCCATCTTTATTCGCTGATCCCTTTGACTTTCGACGCACCTAACGTACACCCTTGCTCTCCAGGCAAGGGTACTAAGCAACATGATTTCCCTCAGCAAGTTCCACGTTTTTCCGCGAAGAATATTTTCTAATATCAGTATTTTCTCGTACTTCTTGCGACTTTAACTACTTGCAGATAATTCATAGAAAATCAGCTGTAGAAGAAATCAGAAACATACTAATTTAAAAAATATCTCGGATTCAGCAGAAACTGTTGAACGTGTCATGATGAACATCAAAAAAAAAGCATGAGAACCCCTCGAAAACGCCCTTAAAACCCTCTTGAAATACCTTTCAAAATAACAAAGAAACTATTTTTTGCCTCTCTGGCCTTTGACCTGCTGCTCAATATTGTCCGACTTACGACCTCGCACATTATTCACTATGACATTCAAAGCCATCTTCTCACTACTTCGAACACAACGCGAGAGCCCATGGTTATGTTTCATACGATATTAGCATCATTACTTCGCCGGAGACACATTTTCAGGGTCTACCAACCCCCACCCTTTGACTGATCGTGAAGAGACCGAATAGTCGTCGTAAGAACGAAAGGTCAAACGGTATTCCGATCACCGCCATGGGACCGAAAGAGTCATAAACCTCAAAACGTTGCTGACCCTTCGAGTTACTATTTCGCC
>SNQN01008815.1:0-10942 GCA_008642245.1 Bassia scoparia | reverse complement strand
CAAAATGTGGTTAAAATAACAAGCATTCAAAGAAAATATACTAGTAAAAGGCAACAAATCTCACCTCAGYTGGGTTTAGGCGGCGAAAAATCCTCCTCGGCTATTCAAGTCCGCCARTCCAAGATGGAGTGTCTCGGGATGTCCACCGCATCATCATAGGCCACCGAACAAGCTGTGCATGGGGAGACAACCTAGGCACTAGGCCCATGCGTGGAAAGTACTCATAAATCCAGAACTGCAATTACAGCTATCAAGATCATCCAACAGAGGTAAATCAAATACAAACATGGTGATAAAAGTCAAAGAAAAATACCTCAAGTACTCTCCAGCAACCAGCTAGCGCAGGAACTGCAACACCATCCAACTGACGGCAAAACATCCTCATAGAATGCATCAGGGAAGCATAGTCGAATCCACCCTAGTCATAGGAGGAAACAACAGAAAGATCCTCCAGAATGGGGAGAAAGYGAAGCTGAACTCTACTCCCCGTGCCCTTATCAGGACACAACGTTGTGCGAAGCATCACCAGGATAAAGATCTTAGCTGAYTACTCATCCATGGTACCTGCCAACTCCAGACCATCAATGAGCACGCTCTGCGATTCCCTGTTGTCCACACTCTCGGCTCGCAAACGAGAAGTAATCGGACCCATCCACTCATCCAAACAAGGATCAGAAAGCTTGATCTCGTTATCTAAAGGAACAAGCTTGTCAGTGAAAGCAAGCCCTGTCAGCATAGCAAAGTCATATGGGGTCAAMGCCATTTCCCCCCAYRKGAAGTGAAAGGTGTTCGTGGTATCCCAAAACCACTCCATCAAGCCGAACGCCGGGATCTTGGGAGCCTGCGAATAAGACTGGCTGGTCATGTTGAGGATGAAGTCCTGAAAGCCGCATCAGCTTAGTATGTCCCATACCCCTCCGCGACGCTCAAAGAACTCCCTGCGGAACAGATTGYTGATYGTRTGAGAAGTTTCGTACGTCCGAGTACGGTAGTCACTCTGCACAAGGGACGGCACAAAGTTAGCAAACAAGACAAGACGAAAGGTAGCTAGACAAGTGAAAGCAACATACCCTTCCATTCTTCGGACGAATGGAGATGTGGTAATCAGGGAAGCAACACAACTAAGAGTTGTCCCAATTGGTAACTTTCCAAATCTGGCGGGAACTGCGCACCTGTTTCCCTCTTCGGACTGGCATGCTACAACTAAAATAGGTCAAAGATTCAGAAAACAAATGGGCAGCATAACAGCTAAAAATAGACATCTCGCATACAAACGAAGGGCCCTCCGGGGGCTTACAATTACTCAACACAAGCATGGTCGAAGGAAATGCACAATTTCATAGCAATCGGAACAATAGGCAAGCAACTGAAAGGTGAGAAAGAGCAATTCTTCTCCCTAGTGAATGTACATGGCTAACGGAATGCACAATCCACTCACAAACTCTATATACAACGATGATTTCAAGAAGGTGTATAAATTCGCTCGTACGCCATAATCCCCAATTAAGTAAGCAATCACCATTAACAAGCACTTTCTCAAGTTTAAGCTACTTACAATGGTGAAATTATACGTGGGAATTCACATTGTTGCAAATATGTATGGAAAGGTTAATTCTAACATCAACAAGCAAGAATAAACAAGGTATATGCATAATTCAACAAGACATGGGCATGGCAAGCTACTATTCATCATCTTCTTCAAGTAGTAAGCTTACAATGGCATAAYTMATTCAAATTTGCACCAAATTTGATGAAACAAGTTGCAAAAGACTCACATAAGCATGAATAAGCCAAAGCATTCAACATTTTCAAGCATACACAAGCAAGGGAGAAAGCTCCAATTCAATTACACAAATTGACAAGGCATATTCAAATGACATGATTTTGAGTATTAAATTGCAACTTATAAGTGAATTTCAAGTTTGGAGTAGTAAACCTACTTGAATTTGGGATTTGATGAGCAAACAAAGCCTTTCTAAGCAATTCCTCTAAGAAACAATGGAGCTTAGGGAGTATTTGAGAAGAGCAAAGCAAAAGACAAAGCATAAAATGTAGCAAAGTGGCTTTAAAAGCCACGAATTTCAGCCAAAATAGGTTGAAAGCTGGGCGTAATTGCGCCTAGCTTCTGCTTGTTTTTGGCTCGTTTTTCAAGCCATTTCTCGTAGGCCCACTTGTGTACGCGCAAAGCTCGTTGCGTTTAAATGTCGTTGGTACTTCCCAGGAATTCCAACCAACTTTCAAAGTCATCAAATCGCTACAAAAATACACCTACAGATCTACGACAAGCTGTAAGCGAATGCAAAGTCACAACGAAGCAATAGTCACGATCAAGTGAAGATCGAAAGCAGATCAAAGTCAAAGCGCACAATCCCAAGTCGGTCGAAGTTGCATCATCCTCGCAAGGGCTAAGCGTTAGCTCGATTGTGTATACGCAATGCAAGCATTTACAAAAAGACATTGCTTTACGCAATCGTGGCTATACGCGATGTTACCTCCATTTTAGTTCTCCCGGACGACTAGCCGAGATGGGATAAAACAAATCATAGCATGCACTAGCAAAAAGACATTGCTATACGYAATCGTGGCTATACACGACGTTACCTCCATATTAATTCTCCCAGACGAATAGCTAAGATGGCATACAACATGTAGACCGTGGGCCCCCGCGGGGGGCTTGGGCCTACGTCGATGTGTGTAGTTGTGTTGTGGACTGAGCACGGAACCCGCACGTGAGTGCGTTAGGGGAGTGTTGTCGAGTAAGGGGATCCCCCGTGCCTATAAAGTTAATCACGGACGCCCGAAATGTTGGTACCAAAACAAAGGCCCCACGGTCCGATCAGTAACCAGCTCGTGGTTCAGGGACATGGTACAGATTGAATTCTTTGACCCAATCCGCTCACATGTAGCTAGGGCTGTTCAACCGGATACCGGAAAAATCCGGTCCGAATATCCGGATATCCGAATTTTCGGAAAATCTATTTTTTTATTCCGATTCCGATCCGAAATAATCCGGATTTCCGAATTTACCGATATCCAAAAAATCGGATCGGAAAGCGGATATCCGATCCGGTTGGAGCTTAATATTGCGTGATTTTAATGTCAATTTTTAATTAAAATCCAATCATTTTGGCTCAATATCCGATTTTCCGAATTTAAAAACCGGATATCCGAATTTAAAAACCGATATCCGTTCCGATTTCCGAATTTAAAAGCCCAATTTTACATATAATTCGGAAATTCGGATATTCGGTTTTTAAATTCGGGCATTCCGATTCGGCATCCGGTTTCCGCAATTTAAAAACTGGATATCCGGTCCGGTTTTCCGAATTTAAAAAAACCGGATCGGAAGTCCGTATTTTCGGAAAAAAAAAACCGTATCGTATCGGAAAATCGGAATCGGAAATTCTGCACAGCTCCTACATGTAGCGGCTCTACTCGGTCTCATTGTAATTCCATTCATCATGATTATTGGATACACATATCTTAGCAATTTTAAGCCTTATAGCGCACTAATCCTAAAGGTTACTAGGTGGGTTACTATTATACAAACAATGACTTCTACACATGATAAGGCGATCCACTTTGTTGTTAGTCAATATTAACAAGGAGCCTAGAAAATCGGTTTTGTCCATAATTATCTGACATTAATGTGACAAGCAATTAAATTCCGGTCTTATTTAAACAAATATACAAAGCGTGACACAAAACATAATACATATATATATATACACATACGCCATCCTTACCTGTCATTGCAATTAACAAATCGTTAGAATATAATAAAAAGTGCCTTTGATTGATCCGCTAAACAAGACAAAATAAACATTTAGTATTGACGAGATAATATAACAATGTGTGAACGATAATAATGATAATAATAATGATATAATGAGTAATAATGAAAATGAAAGTGACATTGACAAAAACAAAAAAAGAGAGATCAATCCTACATATTTACATGCAACAACTGAAAGGTGGGTTTCTACATTTTATTAGTTTAATGGAAACTCGTAATATTATTAGTCAAGTTTAGAAGAAAGTGAAATGAAGTTTTAGTTGTGAGCAACCTCAGAGTTATACCTTGATTTCCCTCGTCAATTCGATTTCAAAAGAGCGCCAGAACTCGTATTTGTGGTGTTTGTAGTGAGCAAGAGAGTGTAAGTAGAAGTGAGAGAGTATGTGAAGCTAAGCAACATGTGAAGATTGTCGAAAATGATTGCCAAAAGGAGGTATTTATAGGCACGAAAAGGCAAAAAATGAGCGTATATATGCTCAAAGGAGCGTATATACGCTCAACACGAGCATATATACGCTCAAGGAGCGTATATACGCTTCTCAGAGCATATATATGCTCGATTATTTCCTACTTCTTTACAAAAATTTCGATTCTTCTTGTTTCTTCTCGGATTCTTCTCGGATTGGATGAACCTAGACACCCCCTTTTGCAAGAAAATACGGTTCTAGGGGTTTCAGAACATTCCATGTATTTTATGGTATTTTTAAAGTATTCTTCTGATTTTTTATGTATTTTTTGCGTATTTTGATTTTTGTAAATATTGTAAATTCATAGAAAAATTAAGAGAAATCGGAAAAATAATCTAATAATTACTGGTGAATCTAGGAAATTATGAAGATCACCGATTTAAATTATTTTTAAAAATACTAAAAATAGAAAAGAATAAAAGAAATAAATGAAAATACTTTTTGCCTCTTATTTAACCCTTGACACGTGATTTCGAGCATGACTTCACATATTTCAAGCTTTTTTTACGAGTTCAGTTGCGTCTTTTCAGAATCAAATCGATCACGAAACGTGGTATGTTTCATCATCGATTACTCATTTGGGGAGACACATTTAGGTGTCTACACAACAATCAAGTGTAGGCTTTGCCCCGCCTTAGGGGGCGTGACCTCAGCTTAGTGTCATGGAATTGAGCCATGGAATCCGCATGTGATGCGTTGGGGTGGTTGTCGAATTGAGGGGATCGCCACCGGTAGATATAGGTATTCACGGACGCCCGAAACATTGTGGCCAAATTAATGGCCCCACGTCCATCAGTAACCAGTTGTGGGTTCGGGACATGGTACGAATCAGATCTGTAACCCAATTCGCCCGCATGTAGCGGCCTCTACTCGGTCTCATTGTAGTCCATGAGTCATAACAATTGAATTCAAGAAAACTTATTGAGTTGACTTTGAAAGCGCACTAATTACTAGGTGGATGTTGCTATTATGTACAAAACCAAGACTCTACAATGACAAGGCGATCACTTGATTGTTAGTCAATATTAATAAGGTGCTTAGAAACCGGTCGTCCATGATTATCTGACTTTAATGTGACAAGCGATTAAATTCCGTCTGTTTAAACAATATATACAAGTGTGATAGAAAATATATATACAAGACATGAAACAAAGGTTAGTAAGCAAATTGTATACATGTGTGTCCTTCTCACCTTGTCACTGCAAACAATCAAATTGTTTAGAATAAAACTCAAAGGAATCGCCTTTCGATTGAATTGCTAATTGAGACAACAAACGCGTTAGTATTGACATAACAATATGTATAATAATGAATGTGACAAGATGATGATATAATAAGTGTTAATGCAAAAAAGAAAACCAAAACCCATGGAAACGTTGAAAACAATAAGAAAATCCTACATATTTAATGAACGATAAAAAGTGAGTTTCTACATTGTTTAAGTGAATAAACTCATAACAATGTTAGTCAAATTAAAGTGACAAAAGGAATCAAAAAAGAGTGAAAAGGAGGTTTTTGTGAGTAATCTCAGATTTATACCCTTATTTCGCTTGTTGATTCGAAAGAGAATCGATGCTTTGAATCAGAAACGAATGTGTTTTGAGTGTTTTTTTGAGAGAGAGAGAGTAGACGTGTCTCGGGAATTGTGCGTTGTGAAGTGTGTCTCGAAGGTGCCTGTGAACGTATCAGACTGAGCAAGGCAAGGAGTATTTAGGCCGAGGCAAATTTCGAGCAAGGAAACCCTGCGTATATACGCTACAGAGGAGCGTATATACGTAGAAGGCAGCGTATATACGCTCCTAAGTAGCGTATATACGCTGCTCACTTTCCATAAGATTTGGCAAAATTCGTATGGTCATTAGCTGCGTATATAAGCTTGCTATGGAGCGTATATATGCTCCTGACCAGCGTATATACGCTCCATACCTGCGTATATACGCTCAACGTTTGCGTATATATTTTCCAAAAACCTCGAATATTTTGATTTCCTCCGATTTTATTCGTGATTTCCCTTGATTCGACGCACCTAGACACCCTTGCTCTCCAAGCAAGGAGTTTCTAGAATGTTCTAGAGACTTTCACGTATTTCCGGAGTATTTTCTAATTATTCACGTATTTTCTGCGATTCTGCGTATTTAAACATTGCAAAATTCATAGAAAATCATAGAAAAATCAGAAAAAATATTAAAAAATACTGGCGGATTCAGAAAATGTGGACGCACATGATGGAAACAAAAGGCATGAGAATCGCCAGCGTAACTTGTTTGAAAACCTTTAAGTTTATCGAGAAAATCGAAAGAAATATGTTTGCCTTGTCTTTGACCTTTGCTCAAATAGTTCCGAGTGCGACCTCACGTATTTCCAATTTTGTGAGTCAAAAGCATCTTTTCTGAGTCAAAACTATCGCGAGACGCCGGTATGTTTCATCACGGATTTACTCATTGGGGAGACACATTTCAGGTGTCTACAGAGCCCCCACTTTGACTGAGTCTGGAGAGACGATTGGTTCGTAAGACGAAAGTCAAAGTATTCGATTCGGACAGAGAGCAACTCAAGACGTTCTGCGACCCTGAGTTACCCTTTTTCGCCCGGTACCTGCAAAACAAAGGTTTAGTTTTACCTGTAGCCCGTCCCATGCGGTTTGATGTGCTTGTATGTGTCTGAGTCCTTGAGCGGTCATTTCCCCGTTCGGCTGACTGGGAGAAATGCAGGCGGTCCATGCTTTCCGAAGAGATGAGCATTGACTTGAAATGATAGCCCTAATTCAGGATTAAGGACTACCTTGATGACGATAGGTCTGTTTTTATGTCTAGCGAAATTTGCATGCAATGTGACTTGTAACTTGTGACCTTTAGATTGAAAGGGGCAAGAGCCATTGAATTTGAAAAGGTCTTGTCTAGGTCTGGATTCTACACATGATTTGAGAAAGATCATTGAATTTTGAAAGGGTCTTGTTCTAGGTCTGGTTTTAGACATGATTTAGAGAGTCATTGAAGGAGTCTTGTCTAGGTCTGGTTTAGACATGGTTTGAGGAGAGTCATTGAAGGAGTCTTGTCTAGGTCTTGTTTTAGACATAGTTTGAAGAGTCATTGAAGGAGTCTTGTCATAGGTCTGGTTTTAGACATAGTTTGAAAGAGTCATTGATTTGAAGGGTCTTTGTCTAAGTCAGGTTCAAGACATTATTTGGGAGAGCCTTTGAGTGGCGTGTCTAGGTCTGGTTCTAGACATGATTCTGAGAGAGTCATTGGGAAGAGTCTTGTCTAGGTCTGGTTCTAGACATGATTTTTGAGGAGAGCTTGTCTAGGTCTGGTTCTAGACATGATTTGAAAGTGTCTTGTCTAGGTCTGATTCTAGAATGATTTGAGAGAGTCTTGTCTAGGTCTGATTCTAGACATGATTGAGAGAGTCTTGTCTAGGTCTGATTCTAGACATGATTGAAAGTGTCTTGTCTAGGTCTGATTCTAGACATGATTTGAATGAGCCTTTGAATTTGAAAGAGTCCAGTCTAGGTCTGGTTCTAGACATGGAAGGACGATACTAGAGTCTATCCTAGTACCGAGTGCCAATTGAGCAGTGTCATTTGAAGAGTGACTTAGAGAAAGGTGACGTTTGGACGTGACTTGACTTAACATTGGCGAGACAGTGACTTTGATTGGAAAGAGACAGGGTCCAAAGTGATTTTTCAGGATTTCCCTCTTGATAGCAAAAGACTTGAACACGTAATAGGGCCTTGAACACGTAATAGGGCCTTAGGAGACAAGAAGCCCCCATCTGGAAATTAAGGGGCCATGATGACGACGAGCCCCCCAGCGAGGCTTTGAGACAATGTAGTTTACGCTTAGAGGTCAAACATAAGGCAAGGTGGAATGACTGTATAGTGAGTTCCCCAACAAGATGTACTAACCCAAGGTCAGGTGGGCCTTTACTTCTTTGGATTGAGTCAATGAGTCCTTGAAGGTGACCAAGAATGAGCTATTGGTTCGGAAATAAAAAGGGTCAAATTTGTGGCTAAGGCGTCAAAGATGTGGCAGATATGCGAGGTTGGCTAATGATTGTGTTCAAACATGAGTCTAATGTCAAGTTCTAGACTGGCCAAAACCATTATCGAATTCCTTAGCAAGTCAAAGCATCAAAGGCCTCAAACGATTTAATGTTTAATGCTTGATGCGGTCGAACCTCGAGAAGAGGCTTCCTACGTATCCCCTTACGGAATCAGACCACCTAGTTCGATTATGAATTTGGACAATGCCTCATGTGAGAGGGCTTTTGTGGTTTGTAATGTGAGCTGTGGTTTGAGGGTCGAAAAAGCTTGATGATTACGAAGTGACACGCGTGTCGCAGTGTTGCTTTTAGACTTTTTGCTTTTTGTTTGAATGGGCTTTAACTTTCGAATTTGCAATTGGATTTGATATGATTGTATTTGAAGACTTTTGTATTGAACTTTGGATTTTTGCTCTCTCTTTTTTTTCTTTTTTTTTCTTTTTTTTCTTTTTGCCATACTTCTTATTCTTTTCTTTCTTTTTGGCACGTGTCTTTTCCTACGCACCTGTCTTGGTCCCAGGTTAGGTAGCATGTGCGGTGACTGAAAGAAAGATAGGGCCTAATGATAGGTTTGGGTGGCTTCAAAGGGTTGCAAAGGGATTTTGATTTTTGATGTGACGAGGGTATGGAAAGGGATGGGTCATTTTGTGGAGCTGTGAAAGAAGGCCTCTCTGGGCATTGTTCACTTTCAATAATTAAATATCAGTATTAGATTAAACAATTGGTGCCATGAAGTGTTGAGACTTGCATAGAATTAGAAAATAATATTGCCCAAAAAACAAATGAATCATTTTTATTGCTAGAATTGAAAACTGAAACATACATGGGCTTATTTTAAAAGACTACATAGACCTAAGAGACAACGAATGAAAAGAACAGATAGCTTGGACTAGGACTCATGACTCAATCGGAGAAGACCGCGCAAGATCGGTGACCCACGCCTTGGGTGACCTATGGTGTTTAGCAAGTGGGTGGTTTTGGATGTTGATCTTATCTTTCGCCGCTGGAAGGGAACTGCGAGGGGGGGCGCCACCATCTTCAACCATGTCTTGATCCTGTGCTTCAAAACGATGCATTCTCAGTGGGTGACCCTTCCTTGGTGGAACTGCCAATAGGCATTGGATTCCAATTCCTAGATTTCTTATCAATCTGAAGGTCTGGAAGTGGGTCCAATAGGAGCAGTGCACCTTTTGCAGTTAGTCTATCAAGGCCTGCCATAAGTCATACCAATTGGAAAAAATGTCCTTGAGTGGTCCTCGAGGCCTGTTGTTGAAAGAATTTCCTGGGATGATTAGAAGAGTTTCATTGGTAAGTGGCTGACTTGATCAGTGTTTGGAAAAAGAGGAGCCACCCTTCTGTTAAAGCCCCCACCGTTACCCTTTAGACTTCTGGGCTTACATCTTTTCTCAACTTAGGAGGCCAAACCTTGAGAGCCCAGTAAATGAATCAATGGGTTGAAACTTGAGTGGCTTCTCGATTACTTGGCTGAAGATTCTTGATGACCAAGCCGACTTTGATCTTTCCTCATTTCGGTCGATTGGTCATTTGAGCGGCCTTCTCCCTCCACCTATTACATGGAAAGTATGAGGAAATTTCTCTCTCACCTTTACTTGTGCGCCTCTAGTTCACCGGAGACCAACAGGAAGCTGGAATTGTACCTGTACTGCTTTAGGAACTCGTGTTTGACTATATCCCAATCATCAAGCTTGCTTGATTCAAAGTCTGGAACCACCTGGATGGATGGGTGTCCAATTAATAGGGAACACCGAAGTGAATAGCTCTTTGACTCATTCCTTTAAGGACCATTGGATATGAAAAGGCGGAGGTGTCCTCATGGGTCTTCAGTTCCCTTGAACTTGGGCAATATCCAGTGATGACAAACTTCTAGGAAGCTGGCCCTTAATCTCATATCAGCAACACGAGCCTTGAACTGAATGTTTCGGACATTCTCTTGACCAATCTTCTAGTTGCTCCACCCTTTTTCCCGTTCTAATTTCTCGGAGGGGGAGTTGAAAGTGAGTCTCGCATCGTTCTTCTTCCTCCCCGTCCAGACTCGAGAGGTTTTTCTTTGGGTTGTCTTTTTCTTTTATTCTTTCATTATGATCTTATTTTTTTTTGTTTTTCTATTTTTTTTTTTTTTTTTTTTCTTTTATTCTTTATTTTATTTTTTTTTTATTTTTTTTTTTTTTTTATTTTTTCATTTGTATGTCTTTTTTTTTTGTTCTTTTTTTTTTTTGTTGTTTTCTTATGTGTTTTTTTTTTTGTTTTTTTTTGTTTTTTTATTTATTTATTTTACAAATTTTATCTCTTTTTTTTTTTGTTTATTTTGTTTTAACTCGCTTAATACTGGGGCGACGAACTATATTTTTTTGAGTATTTAGTGTTTTGTGTTTGTGATTTTAGTGGTGTGTAGGTGTCTGTACAGGGATTTTAGCCGCTGCGTGGAGGTGACCATGTATTTTGCGTTTGAATCAATGCCGATGTATGTTATTTATGCCATAGGTAATCCTGGTTCTTTCATTAGAAGTTGCTTGCTCTGTACGGAGCTTTTGCTGCTTTTCGTTGTGATTTGTATTTTGTGCTTTGTTCTAACATCAGGAAAGATTTTTTTGTTTTTGTTTAGTTTTTTTTTTTATCC
>SNQN01008814.1:2381-17476 GCA_008642245.1 Bassia scoparia | reverse complement strand
TGTATTGTATTGTATTGTATTGTATTGTATTGTATTGGATTCAATGGAATGTGAAACCCTTTTGCTACTTGATATTGTCTCCAATTCTTATCAAATGAAACAACCATTTGAATGCAACAAATCAAATGACAATCAAATGATATTGTCTCCAATTCTTATCAAACACCATCAAAATACAACCAAGTTCAGTGACTGTCAAATCCAAGTTAAAAAAAACAGAATGCCACTAATACAAAAGCCAAAAAAACATGGGTTTCAATAGTTTTCAAACATTTCCAAAGGCATTCAATTATAACCAAACTAAAAGAGTTTAATGACAGTTAAATCCTACAACTAATCATTCTGTTGGTGCTCCTTGTGTGGAGTTGAAGACCTCTGGTTGTGTTGGTTGGTTGCCCTCTTGTGGTGCATTTATTGCTGCCATGTCTCCCTTTTTTTGCTTCTTACTCTTGTTGGTTGTTGTTGCTTTGCCCTTTGTGCTTCCTCCTTTTTTTTTGTTTTTTTGTTCTTTTCATTTGCCTTAGCTTGCTTCTCTGCTTCAGTCATTGGTTGTTTGCACTTGTTTTTGTAATGCCCTAAGGCTTTGCATCTGGAGCACCTATTCTGCTTCTTCTCTCTAGCCACATTCTTCTTCTCTTGATCCTCCCCTGCCTCTTTCTTTCTTTTCTTACTACTTGGTCTGCCAGGCATGACTTTATGTGGTGGTGGTAGAGGTTTAGCATAAGGGGTTTCTTCCCAATGCTCCTGTCCAGGCAACCCTCTAAGTGGTGTAGCATAGGCCTTGGCATATGTGTTGACATGGTAGGCTGGGTGTATGTAATCCTCATAGCTTAACCTCCTTTTTTGGAGACAAGAAAGGCCATGCCAACATGGAATGCCCATGAGTGACCACCTGTAACAAGTGCAGGTTCTGTTTTCCAGATTCACAAGGTAGGTTGAGCCCTCTTGGTCAACTTCAAACTCAACCAAATCACACTCCATGACTGTCATTGCATTAGCCACAACTAGACCTTTTTCACACATCTTCACTACAGAAGGCATTATCTTGTCACTGAATTTCTTAAGTCCCTCCCTCTTTGCAAATGCTCTACTTGTCACATACCTCCTAATCCACTCTAACAGCTGTAATATAGGTTTGGATCTAACATTCCTTAGCACAGAATTGAAGCTCTCACAGCAGTTGTTTAACAACACACCAGACTTGCATGAGGTTGTGAAAGCATGTCTACTCCAATGACATGGTGCAATCTTCTCCAAGTAAACATAAGCCTCCTGATTTATTGCCTTGATTTTTTCCATGTGTTCCTTGAATTGATTCTGAAATTTTTTTTGGTGAAAAATTAAGAAAAAAACTTATCAGGTATGAAATTAAATGCAACAACACCATATGTAAGTGAAATGCATTTTGCCTTGTACCTTAGTTGAGGATCTTGCAACTCCCCAAAAATGTTGTCTATAAGCCAGGCTAGGAAATTTGATCTTGAAATTTGACCAGATATGCCTGCAACAATATCTTGTTTCAGCTTCAGGCATCACTTTGTTAAAGGCATCCAACAACCCTTGTTAAACAAAAAAAATTGCACTTATGGACTTGGTTGTAGAATTAACAAACAAAATTTGAAAACTTGAAAAGCTAACATAATTTAACCCACCATCTCTGTCTGTCATTCATGTAAGTGACATCTTCATTTTCATGTACCCGGGTCATAGAATCAGCAACTGAAATGAGGTCAGCTCTAAGAAGCTCTAAGAACCAGCACCATGTCTCTGAATTCCCAACCTCCACAATTGCCCATGCCAGTGGAAAGATGGTGTTATTACCATCTTTCCCAACAGCAGTGAGCAATATACCAGGGTATGCACCTCTCAAGTGAGCCTCATCAACTCCAATGATGGGTCTACACCCTGCAATAAATCCTTGTTTGCAACCATGTAGGCAGATGTAAGTCCTCTGGAAGGTTGGTTGCCCAGTCTCAATGCCCTCAACTTTTACCTTAGCTGTGCTGCRAGGATTGTATTTCAGAATGGTGGTTGCATAGTCCCAAACTCTTTGGTACTCTAGCTTAGCATCTCCAAAAATCATCTTCATTGCCTTTGTCTTAGCATAGTAAGCTAGATAGTAATTGATCTCAGTCTTCAACTCCCTACTTGCCCTCTTTATCATTGAAGAAACTTTCCATGTTGGATCCTCTCTGAAGTCTTCCAAATACCTCTCGGCAAGGTATTGTGATGTAACCCTAGTGTTGTTTTTCACATGGCTACATATGTGCCTCAACCTCAAACTCTTAATCTGCCAGCTTTCCTCTAGTTTCAGCTTCCTAGCATGAACCTTGTATCTACACTTTTTCTTACTCCCACACTCACACTGTACTAATCTTGCCCTCTTCCTAGGACAATCACACCTCTGGGAGRAGTAAACTGAGATCCTTCTAGTGGTGTTGTGCAGAAAGTAGAAGTCAGAGCCATTTTCAATGGCATGGTGTCTAAGAACCTTTCTAAGCAGTTGCCTAGATCTGAATTTCAACCCTTTAGTAAGCTTGACACTACCCTTGAAGTCAGTTTTTGGGTTGAACTCTGGGTATTCAGGGCCCTCATCATCTAAACCAAGAACACTAACCACATCCTCATCACTATCTTGTAGATCTAGTTCATCTCCCTGTATTGGTCCACCCTCATCATCATCACTATCCTTATCTGAATCCTCTTCCTCTACCTAACCCCTTGTACCCTTAACAGTGTTTTTCACCTTGTCAACATCTTGTTCAACATACACATGCCACAGATCCTCAAACTGTCTATCTTCAATATCATCATCACTCAAGAATACATCATCCTCCTCATCATCCTCATCTTCACCCTCATCTTCACCCTGTTCTTCTCTACCAGTGTTGTTGGGCTGTTGGAATTGGTCTGGGCTCAAATGGCGTTCATCTACTGGCTGGTTGACCAATGGTTGACACACATTAGGTGGTTCAGAGACTTGTATGGCTTTCTTGAGTGTAGAAGTAGTTGGCAGTTTAGGCCTTGGAATAGGAGGGGGGAAGGAAATGTTGTTTTTGGATGGGATAGCAGCTGATAAGGAGTGAATTGGTTTGGTTGGTGAATTAGGTTCCCTAAGATTTGGGCCCACCCCAACAGTACCATGAGATTCCCCACTACCCCCAACTTGAAATACATTATTCCCACTTGCTCCAATTGTATTACTATCKSAAGAACTATTTTGACTCTCCTTTTCTTGGTAAAAACCATTAAAGTTGGGACCATAACCACAATCTGACAAATTCACAACCTCCCTGCCACTGTGAACTACATATWGATGGTACCAACCATCTTTATCAGGGGCTTCTAGAAAGGAATTGAAGTAATCTCAGCATCCCCCTTAATTTGAGCTCTCCCTGTTTCTAAACTCATCCCCCTCTTCCTATATCAAATTTCCCCAACATCCTCATACTTAAGCTCACTCTTAATCCAGTACACAAACTCAAAAACACACACCTCTTCAACATTAGGCTTCAACAGCATTCCACCCCCCTCATACAATGTCTTACCCTTCTTTGACACAAACTTTCCCCCATGGTAACACCTAATGTTAACTCCCTCCATGAAACTAAACCAAGGTAGTTGATATTGAGTATAACAAATGTCGTTCCACCTGATGGCATTAGAAAACTAATCTCAAAACACATTCACAAAACTACACAGCACAAGCACAATTATATGCCATTTTTTCAAAGCAAACACACCAACAGTAACAAGTAAGCTAAGTAAATCAACATACACACAAAAACAACAATTAATGAACACTTCACAAACAAATAATCTTCACAAAAACTTCACCAACAGCATCAATTCAACAACACAATCACGAGGAAAAAAACCCCAAAAAAACCATAATTCGCAAATTAAAGAAGAAATTATGATTCAAAGGAAGACAAACTTACCCATGCTTGTAAATAATCTTGTAATTAACACCAACTCGCTGGAATTTCGCTGCAAATTTACGTTTGTTTGAAGCCCTTGTTTTCGCCATTTTTGTGTTGGTTGCAGAGAAAAAAAGAAAGGAGAGAGTGTCAGGTAATAATGAATTACGAATTAAAAGCAAGTAACACATTTAGGTGAAGTATTAATGCGAAAAATTAATTCATACCTGCACTTCGTCAACAGTAGCATGGTCAACAATGGTGATTTGATGTGTTAAGTTCAAAGACAAAGAGAAGTAAGAGAGGAGAGTGAAAAGAAAGTAATTTCAAAAGTCACATTTGTATTTGGGTAATTGAAAAAAAGGGAAAATAAAATAAGGGGTGTAGATAAGAAAAGGGCTATGAAATAGTAAGTCAACGGGCTAAATAAGAGGACAATTCAATTAAGGGGATTACTATTCGAAGTCCGTTTTTACTGGAATCAAAATCCACGTTTCATGTGAACTTCCCGTATTACCCTTGCCCCTAATATATACCCACCACCATGGTGGCGGCGCCTGGGCCAGGCGTGGGAGCCATGGTTGGCTCGCCCAGCCAAGGCGCCCAACCCTTAATTTTTTTATTTTTTATTTTTTTTTGTCGTTCTAAAGTAAAATTAAAAAAAAACAAAGTTTAAGGGTGGTGTTTGTTGATGGTAGGGTGGTGTTGGGTGGTGGTTGCCGGTGTTGGAAGGGTTGTGTTGGGTGGTTAGGGAGGGGGAGAATCAAAGGGCGTATTCGGAAGTTCACATGAACCGATTCCAGTAAAAGCGGACTTCGAATAGCAATCCAGTTCAATTATGACGTCATCAGGTGCTTAATTACAAACTTTTTGTTTTTTTGGYTTTTATTTTACAAATATCATTTTAAAAGGTTTATTTTTGGAATTTTTTTATATAAAAGGTTTTAATTATGATCTCGGTGCCCGTCAAAAAAAAAAAAAATTATGATCTCGGTGAATGTTAATGTCAGGTCCCAAAAGGCCGACACCACAGTAGAATTTGCGAACGAGTTGCTGATGATGAGCTATGGAGGCTTATGGTCGTGTTAATACGGAAGAATGGAACAAAAACAAGTCACACTTTCTGAATTAAGGTCAGTAAATCCTTCTCCTCCTCTTCCTGCTGCTTATCACATGGTCAAATCTTAACGGTTTCTTGTCTTCTCATCACTTTATTTATTGATTTTTTCTACGATTAATTTTCCACAGTTTAGATTATCTTGGATGGTATTATCTCTTTCTTTGGAAATGGGTTCGAAAGTTTCAGGGGTTGCTTTAATTCATTTTTTTGTTGTATTAAATTAAATTAAATCAAATTAAAGGATTAGATTTTTAATTGTTGATTGAATTGCATTTATGCGATTTTTTATTGTGTGTTACAGAGGGGGTAATGACTTTTGCAATGGTTGGTCTTTTATGACTAATCTTGTTTATAGTCAATTACCAAAATGTAGTGGCCAATTTGCATATGGAAATGGGTCTTTACTACTCTGCTTCTAGTGGATTGATTGCCTAAACCACTTAATTGACTAACTTTTGTTCTCAAGTCATAAACTTTAGTTCTTTTAGTTGACTTCTCTGAGCTATTATCTTCCACCACAATTCTAATCACTAAAAATTCTTGAAACACTAGAGTGAACAATTCAGAAGGATAAGATACTATGGTGATACACCTCAGCCTTTAGGAGTTAAGGAGTTACGTTGGCAGAAGGAGGGCAAAATGTAATGCAAATGGGGAAGGAATTTCAGCAAAATCTACATAAAATTCAGTGCCAAATTAGTTTATGGCATTTCATCTTGGTATTTTATTAGCTATTGCTATTTACATTATATCTATTTAATTTTATGTTGCCATTCTGTAACTAAACTCAGCTACTTAGCTGATTTTTCATTGTAAGCTAAGTGGTATCAATCAAAGAATCATCTCCTCCTTCTCTCTCTCTCTTCTCTCCCTTTTACTCTTGCGTTTTTAAACACATTTTTGATTTATTCTTCAAGGCCGCTTCCTCTAATTGCTAGCCTTTGGGTAATCAAACTGATATCACATTCTCAGGACACTTGAGAATTAGGTCAGGGGCCTACTGTTTTGCGGTTGATAATTGCCAAGGTGCATTCATGGTATCAGAGCAGCAGAACATCCTCGGACAGTGGCAGTTATGGGTGACACCAGGATTGACAGGAGGCTCTAGCAGCTGGAAGTCCAACATAAGGGTGGAAGGTCTCATGCAGGCAGTATTTGCAATAGGAACAGATAAAAGCTCTTCGGATTTATGCAACCATAACTTCTTTAATATAGATAGAAATGCTTAAATCCCTTTCAAGAAATCATGATCTATGATCACTGGGTTATTATGCGTTTTACTAATTAATGGGGATAGAGATAAAGAAGGACAGGGGATCATAATGGAGAAATACCATTAATCCTATAATAGGTTGTATGGAAATTATTCTGCCCGATAATAGCGGTGAGTTCCCTAAGTTCAATTAGGTGATGATCTGAAATCGTGGGTTTATACGTGCCAATTCTATTGAACTGGATAATATTCACTTGATCCACAGGAGTTAAGCTGGCTCATCTCACCTAGAGGGGGAGCATTGCTATGTACCGGCAATCAGCTTACCATTTAAGGCAAGGAGGGACCCCCAGCCTAGCTGGATGATATGTGAAGGATTTGACGGCTGCGTTGTTTCTTTCTTGATGACCCAATGGCTGATCTCAAGGCTTGAAACAAAAAGGGTCTGTGCCAGGAGTTCCATGATCCTTTGATGCCCTAGCAGTTAGCTTAGCTTGAGATGACCATACTTGCTAATTGTGCTACTTAGGCGGTTTATATGAAGATATCCATTGAGCAGTGAGGATGTTCATTCCAAAAACTGTACATTCCAACAAGCCTACTGTCTTGTAATTACATGAACAGACCAACAAATGCCAAAAACCAACCACCATTTGGAGACCTGCTCTTCTTCCAATCCCACAAAACCAAACATCTCACACCTGTACCCAAAACCTCAAAACTTATCCAACAGCTAGCCAATCCAAGTAATCCTTACCACCCAAACACTGTAAGAAGGACTTAACCCAGCTTGAATTGAATTGAAAAAAGGGCCTAAGGATTGTGGTTCTGGTGTGATCAAACAGTAATGAGTGGGGACATAGTGTACAGGCAAGAGCCTCAGTATTTATATGTGGAGATTGAAGGGTGTGAGACGTGATGAGGAGGAGGATTCTGATGTGGAAAGCTGAGATCTTCAGATGCTCAAATCTCATTTGAGGGCATTTGGACGGAAACTGATAGCATCAAACCATGAGGTTGTTGGGACATATATGGTCAAAAAGAGTTATGCATGTGTTAATTGATAGTGGAGCACCCACAATTTCATTGATGCAGGAAAGGCTTTGAAGTGGATTGCCAGGTATTGAGAAAATCTCTCCATTATGGGTCAAGGGTAGCTGATGGTGGGAGGATAACTGTGACTCAAATAGCCAGTTTCAATGGGAAGATGCAGAGGTGTGGTATTTTGTGCTGATGTCCTCTTTGCATGTACTTAGTGAGGACATCGTGTGGGAACTTCAGTGGGCTACAAGTCTAGGACTATTTTGTGGGGCATTTTAAAGCTTTGACTATGGGAATTCAAGTCATTCAGGGGCATCTAAGGTCAAGCTTAGGGGTGTCGTTGGAAGAAATGCAAGCCATATTCGGGAAGTTTGAGAAGTTGGTTATAGATCAAGGAGGGGAGCTTATCTTGCATGCAACTGTTACCTAGCTGGAACCCATACCTCTCCCACTATTCACCTATACAGAAGCACAAGACCTTAACCCCTACCACCAATCGTGCATAGCAACTGCTACTTAGCTTTGCTTCAATGTTTCGAGCCAATTACCGCCTTACCTTCGGCAGACCAGCTCTTGACCATTAGATTTCCCCTGAAACCAAACAAGAACCCTTTGTGTGAGACCCTACAAAATATCTAGATGCAGAAGAAGTTTAAGAAGAAATTCACTAGAGTATGCTTGATAAGGGATCATAAAGACAGTTATAGCGCTTTCTGCACCATTGTAGCTAGTAAAGAGAAGGATGGAGGGATGGAGAATGTGTGTTTGATTATAGGGCATCTGAACAAAATGCCACAGTGAAAGACATTCCCAATTCCCATCATAAGGACTTTAGATGATTGCAAGGCGGCAGGGACAAGATTTTTCTCAAAAATAATTTAAGTTCGGTTACCACCAGTTAAGGGGTCCATTGCTGATGCATTCAGAAGACAGCTTTCAGGACCCATGTTGGGCCATTTTGGTACATGGTCATGCCCTTTGGGTTGACCATGCCACCCTCAACTTCCTAGGCACTCATGAACCATGTGTTCAGCCATACCTCCAAGGAGGTTTGTTAGTCTTTTTTTTGGATGACACTCTAGTTTACAGTCCCACTTGGCGCTTACTCACCTTAGTAACATTTATGAGGTCAGTTTTGCGGTCATGTAGAGATTCTCTTTATGCTAACATGAAAATGTCTTTTTGGGGCAACTGAGGATTCACTATCTAGGCATATCATAACATGGCTCATAGGGGTTTTGACTGAGCCAGAAAGAGATACAGGCCATTCAAGATGGCCATTCCTCACTCCCTCAAGCAATTGAGGGTGTTTCTTAGGCTCACGGGTTATTATAGAGGTTTATAAAAATACTATGCAAGATTGCCAAACCCTTGACCTATTGTACTGCAGGTAAGGGAACTGGGAAAGGAAATGGACCCCAGGCTACTTCAGCTCTTCAATGCTTCTCAAAAGGCCATGTCATCTCCTCCTGTCCTGCTTCCCTGATTTCTCTCACCTTTACAATAGAACGGCACATGCATCTGGAGTGGCATAGGGCTCCTACTCGATGCCAACAGAGGTCATCCTATAGCTTTCATGAGCAAGCGGCTCTTCTGAAAGGACAGGCAGCTCTAAGTTATGAGAAGGAGCTCGATGGGCCTGTGGTGCAGGCTGTATGCAGAATAGAATGGCAACATTATCCTCAGTTGCAGCCTTTATCTATCAAGACAGTATCAGCAAAGCTTTAAGTTTATGGTGGATCAAAAACTGGTCCACACCAGTTCCGCTTCAAAATGGCCTCTCAAAGTGGGCAGGCTTTGGATTGTACCATAGTTGAGTTATAGGTAAAGAGTGACTGATAATCTTGTAGGGCTGCAGATGCCTCTCTGCTCGTAGTATCTGCATCCTGAGTAGCTGTGAATGGCCATCTCTTTACTTCAGTCACAAAGTGTGTACCGTATATCCAAAAACCTAGTGGGTCTGATAGTGCAAATCCCTAATTAGTTAATTCTATATACATTATGCTGATCTATAATTCTGTCAGGTTGTGGTTATATGGGCATTCAGCATTTCTCACCACTTTTGTCTATGGTGTTTGTGGACTGTGATTTGTTTTTAATTGAATGATGTCAACTTAGTGAAGAAATAGGAGTTGGGTCGATTGCGATGACAGTCTCTCTTCTCTCAAATGGTCAACATTCTCTTGATAGTTTTATATCGGGGTGTCTGCTACAACTGCACCTCGAAGAGGTGTGGGCATATTCTGTGTATTGAAGCATTCTCCTTCTTGCTCATCACACGATATCAAAGGCTCTTCGTGTTCTCTATGGCAAAAGGTCTCAAAAATGGCAGTCATAGTGCATGTATGTAGTATCAGTGCTATACCTTGTGTCAAAAATGCAAATATGATCAGGCTGCTACCCTGGGCTCATTCACGCCTCTACCTCTATTTACCTATCACATGCTTTGGGAAGTTTCACTATGTATTTCATTGATGCTCCCAAAGAATCTTGAATTCGTCATGGCAAGGGATGTTATGCTTGGTGTAGGTATATTGACTCAGTACTGCAATATGCCATTTAATATCCCCGTAGTCACATCCGATTTTTTGCCATGCAATGTGAGCCATGCTTGTTTCTGTTGACTAGTGTGACAAGCGTGCGATGGCCTTCTAAGTTCCTATCCAATTTCTGACTAGGATAAAATTTCGGATCAGCAAGTTTCTGGACTGAACTTCTATGATTTTGCTGGTGGAGTTTGATCATTTTGATGTGCCACGTGCTCCATTCATCTCCCCCAAACTGTTTCAAATGCAATCTGATGGTCGAATACTATAACAGAATGTGTTGTAGGCTATCTAAGGTGTCATGTGCCATGACTGTTCACAATCATTGGAGCCTATAATGGCTTCCCACTTGTGCAATTTTGTGGTTTATAACACACTGCCTATCACTCGCTACTCATTCTAAATACACCTTTTGTGATAGGCTATATGGCCAACCACTCTCCCATTCAAGGGCGCCTATTTGGAGTTGGTGACGCAAGTTAGTTAGTGGGGATAGAGTGTCGTCTCACAATCGGGTCTGTTTTCTGGATGGTGAGTCTGCCACCATTCAAGCTCTCTTAAAATTTTCATAACGTGCAAAGGGAGCTCAGACTAGGATATGGCTAGCGAGCAAGTTATAATGAGGTCACTGAACAGTGGTATCATATTTGGCCTACTTGGTGTGATTGGGGGTATCTCAAAATCTACAGCTCATACAGTCTGGCTAAGCATATCTTATTGTACTATGATGTTGATTTTTTGCCACCCAGATATTGGCTCCCCAAGTATGTTAGTGCCTTTATGGTAATCCTCAAAGGAACTGGTTGGGTACAAGTGTTGCTCTTATGACATTTAGGCGCCTTACTCTTTTCGTTAACCGATCTTCTAGGGTCCGATCCCAGTCATTCCATGTATCTGTGTTGGCTAGAAGATAGGCACATAGTGGTACCAGCCGCTCCGCATCTGAATTCTTTTATCCTGCTAATCCCGCGCTTGCGCTTGTTGATGCTTCTCAACTGTATGCTAGGATAGCTTCCCCCCCTTAATTTTCCTTCAGGGTTATTCGATCGTGAATCAGTTAGAGAGAGGGCAAAAAAGTGGTGACCAAAGGTTATGGTAATGTGCTAATTCAATGTTAGGTAGGGATGATAAAAAGTTGGAAGAGGGTACTACTGTGGGAAAGCGAGGCTACTGGCATTGTGATGCCAGATATCCTCATTTTTTGGGATCCTTTGTGCGTGTGGTGGCGAAGGTATCTTCTTGACGTATTCTGAGGCATTTAGTATCACCTCATGTTGTAGGGAGTTTGCCTGTTAGGAGTACGGAGTGTACATGTTGTGTCGAGTAGGTGATTTGGGGCTGTGTTTTTTAAATTGGTGTGATCGTTTTGTAGAATCATGATGGTTGGGTTTCGTATTGTATGTGCTGTATTGTTTTCAGACGTTAATCTGTTCAGTGATCTTGTTGGGTATGACTATCTTGTGTTTTATTGAGTTTGGTGTTGTTTATTGTTGCATGGATGGTTGGTGGTTCTGTGTTGTTTTTATGTGGATTTATAAGTTTTAGTTAATGTTTGTTTGATATGCGTATTTGTTGCAGTTTTTACTGTGGTCCGCCTTGTGTTTTACTGTCGACAGAATTGGGTGATGTTGTGTCCGTGCTCCTGTGGTTCTGTTGATGTTCTGCTATCTCTGATATCTGTGATGCTTCGCAACAACTTTGTAATGCAAATGTGGAAGGATTTCAGTCCAAAATTCTACAAATTTCTACATGTGCCCAATATTATGGTTAATGCATATTCATTTTGTCTTATTATATTAGTCATTGATTACATTTCATTTCTACGTTTTATTTTGTTGCACACTGTTAACTAACTCGAGTATCTTAATGCTGTTTCATTTTGTAGCTTAGGGCGTTTCAATTCAAGAAATATCTCTTCTTTCTCTCTCGTCTTCTTCTTCCGCTTTTATCTCTGCGATCTTAAACACAATTTTTTTGATCTATGCGTTCAGTGGCCGGTACTTCCTGTTGCTATGTTGCTAGCCTTCTTGGTGGTTAATCAAAACTGTTCACCATTCTCAGACAACTTTGAGTAATCTCTGGTCAGTATGGTGTCCCTTCGTTTGGTGGTGTTATTAATATTGGTTGTGTTTGCTCATCGCGAAAGGCATCATATGGCTGATAATCATACTTTGAGCTGTGTCTCCCAGAGGAGTTGTCGTGAGTGTGTCGAGATATAACCGCCATTGTACCGAAGCTATGTTGCTTCTGGCTATGGTGGCTTTTTAAGGTGTATGTCTTCAGAAGTGTTAGGAATCACCTACAACACCATCAAGGATGTCTTGATTGGATGTGAGAGAGCGGCTAGCTGATTCCCAGCCATTCACGGCTGGTTCTCAGGACTTTACTACTGTCTTGGTTCTAATGTCTGCTTATGACTTGTTTCACGATGCTGTCTGCTACTGGTTGTTGTCTCTGGGAATAACACCGCTCTGATGGGTGTGGAAAAACGAGCATTGAATGTCAGTCGTGTCTTTTTCTGCTTTTTTCTAGTTTCTCAATCTGGATGTTGTCTATATAGCTTCAAAATTTTCCATAAGATGAAGAGTATTTAGGCGAATCTATTTGAGATGCCATAGATTGAAGATGTGGGGAAGTTTTTCCTTTTGTACTCAGGCCCCGCTAATGAGTGGTAAGCAGTATTCTGATCAGTAATAACAAACTAACCTAAGTTTAGTTAAAGAGATAATGAGCATTCCTTCTGTTTAGATGTGGTGCGCGAAATTATAGGCAGAGATTGTGTATCTATAAGGGAAGGTGTCCTTTTGGACTTGTTATTGGACTTCTGAACTTTTTCTGGCTAATGTGTGTTGCTATTGAAGATGAGGGGTTCCGCTTTGGTTTTCTCCTATCGTTCAGGTTGATTTAGGAGGCATGGGTGAGATTAAGCGACTAGTTTAGTCTGTCAACTCATTATACAAGATCCTCATATAGTTCAAGTTTATCTTGAACTCAACGTTTATGCGGTGTGTGTTTTCAGGTTTGATCGTATTGACATTTAAGTGGGAATGGCTGATTGAAGATAGTCATGCCTTATTTCGGAGCTAACCAACAAGGAATTACTTCCTTTAAGACTAGAGGCTGGTATCGATATTTGCTTGGTGTCTTAGTTGGGAGGTATGTCTGAATTTAGGAGATAATAATAATTTTTTGATTTACATTGACTTAGTCATTGTAGTGTATGAGTTGTAGGGGAATGAGAAACGTGTAGAGGAATGGTCTAAGCTCAGAGTATCTTTGAAGATGGTAATCAGTCATGGGAATAGTAAGATCCTGGTAACTATTGATCTTAGGTCGAAGGGTAGCAAAAAATAATTGGCGACATGTGCTCCTCGATGAACCCCGATTACTAGGACTACTCAGAGAAAATCCTGGGATTTATTTGGAGCAGCATGGCCGTCTGACCTGGACAGAGATTCAACACACAACAAACTGTGGAGATAGGAAAAGGAGTGTTAAAAAGTTCACTAGTTCTGTGGGTATGGTTCCCGCTGGCTAAGAGTTCTTAGGCATGTCTTTCTTTCTGCGCAAAAAAGAGTAGCAAAGTTGATGGCGTTATTTTCGACATTAGAGATACGACAGTGTTGCAAACATACCTTGAGAGCCAATGGCATTTTATGATATTCTCAGGATTAGCTTGTCATTTGTGGTCTATCGCGTGTGTTTTGAAGATTGCTTCACTTTTTACTGTGCATGTTTTCCAAAGACCTATATGTTTCGCAAGGAATAAATGCTAATGAAACTTTTGTGGATGCAGAGGATTCATTGTTCCAGTTACAAATTTCAAGGCCTGAAGGTGCTTGTTGCTTAGAGAGATGTTGTCTGAAGAGGATATTTTCAGATTTTGCTGCAGAGGTGCTTCCAGATTATAGAAAGGAAAACGAATGCTTGAATTGAGGAGATGCAAAATGCTTGACTTAATCCACGATCGTTGCGGAAGATATGGTGAGTCAAAGTGCAGGGTTGCAAAGTTGGTGAAAAATATATTTGTATGAACAGAACCCTTTCATCCTCATCTTTTGTTATTCTATGTTGAGTTCTAAGAAGAATACCATGTTCATGTTTCAATGTTTGCAGAGTTTTGTTACGTACATTTCTATTGCTTAAGGCAATATATATATAATGGGCCCATCGGTAAATCAGGCGGTGCGTCTCCCAACAATCACTAAGCAAGAGTCGTTCAGTCAGTTTTGCATAGTGTTGGAATTTTTATAAGCACTGGATGTTCTCATAGTTGCGCCACTTCAATGTGGCAAACTTGATTCACCTTAGGAGGTACTGCTCATACTTGCGTGATCTTTCACGTTGCTGTATATTCTCATATTGTTGCCTTGAGTCATATCTGAGAGTGCTTTGGAATGCATAATCAGACTATTGGTGTTGATCTTTGTTCTTGATGGGTATGTGTGGTGGTAGCGTTGATTGTGTCTTTATAATCGTGGAAATACACTGCCTCATTATCATATTATGAGGAATGGCTTAACCCATTCTCAATGAAGTCTTGGATCTTATTCTGTGTGAATTCTTTGAACTCACATGCCTATCTGAATATCAATAGGATTTAACTTTCTGTTGAACACTTTAAGTGCGTTATTTTTAGTCTTTGGCCTGATCAGTCGTCTCCACTATAAAAATAAATGATAGTGTAAAACGTCCGTCTGGTGTGTGACTTTCTTAAGTGTCTGTATAATGATCCTACAGTGAATTTGATAGCTTGACAGTGAGTTGGAAATTCATTTCATTGCAATACTGAAAGTAATATCGTTAGATGCTCTGATAGCAGAGGCAGATGTTTGAGTGCAGCAAACATTGGTCACTGTATTTATGATGAACTATTTTCTTGGATTGTATGATGGTGAGTCGATGTCAATGTTGGATCCTATGATGAAGCTGTGCTAGAAGGCTTAAGCGATATCCATATTTGAGGATCGTGCATATCAATGGCTACAGATAGTCGATGCTGCAACGCTTGCTGGCAAGTTATGTCTGGGTAAGATTGTTGTATCGTACCCTTCCAAAATTTGGTTTGCAGTATGTTTACATCTTTCTCGGGTTGTGTCGGCCACATACTACCCACCTTGAGCTGTCAAAAATTATGTTCTTAATAAAGTACCTTGCATGGCTGATGTGGGGATAGCGTGTGGTAATCTATATGTGATTGAATGGTATAGATGAAGGTACAATACTCAAACTGACTATTTTCTCATTCAAATCGG
>SNQN01008813.1:7914-24733 GCA_008642245.1 Bassia scoparia | reverse complement strand
ATGATGCATTTGCAATAGAGTGAATGGAGAAGAGAATCATAATTATACTTCACTCCCGTTTTATCAAATTAAACGCAACAAACAAATTCACGCGTTTCAGGTTGAGTTTTACATCGTATAAAAAGGTTAATTATTCTAACAATAATTTTAACACAATGAAAATGAGATCTTTAACCTTTATTGTGTAAAATTATTTTGAATTCATTCTCTCATATTTACAATTGTTTTAAATCTCCACACCTCAAATATTGCTGTGAACATGAGTTTGATTGCTGTTTAAATTTGATCATCCGTACAAGAATTATAATTAAGAGGCTGTCACTTCAAAAAGCCTATGGCCGCGCTCCGAAATTTTGCGCTTTGGTCCTACTTTTTTGTGCCCGAAATCCGGCCGGCCCGCCCGAGAATTTTCATTTTTGTCCCGGCTTCGCCGATTAAATTTATGACATTTTGTATTAAATTTGTGGCTCCGGCTCGAAAGCCTCTAGGTCCGCAATTATTTTATTCGGCTTGGACAAACATATAGGCCCGAATCTAAGCCGCCAGGCCTGAGCCGATTTTTTGGGCCTATATTTTAGGCAAGACCCGATACCCATATCACCTCTATTTGTATATATCAATCAACTGAGGGCTAGCGATATTTTAGGCCCAACACTCATTAAGTTATTTGTTTTCAGATAAATCAGAAAACTCATTAAGTCCATTACAAGACTTTTTTCATTAGTGGGTTACAACGGGTTAAACGGGTTGAAATATCCAACCCAAATACCTGAACTCGTAAATAATGGTTGTTCATCGTCGTGTCGTGTCGTGTTTTTTAAGTAATGGATCAGACTAAGCTTGACCCAAACTTGCTAATAATGGGTTGGTGGTTTGTGTTGCGTATTAACGGGTCGTGTCAATTTTACATCTCTAATCTACATTACTCACATTGGACACAAATTGAGATGATGGAATCAAAGGATTTTCAAGGTTCTAGTTTGTGGAAAAACAACACATGATTCATTATTAGATGTGTCACTATAATGTTTCAACTCATAAATAAAGAAATGTCACAACTCAATTGTTCAATTCACACTAAAACATAATATATCAGGGTTGACAAAAATATGAAAAAAAAAAACGTGTATCCAATTTTAGTTTCGTGTTCAAATTTTTTAATTTGACATTTTGATATTCCATCCAAAAAAACTTCATTATATATCTGATTCATTTTTTAACAGATAGATATGGATCGATACCAACGCAGCTCAAAAGAAAGTATTCCATACTCAGTCTGTTTTATACCTGGGACGCATTATACAAATTTAAGCATAGAAAATTTAACATATCCAATTCTTAGTATTGTAATAATTAATGAAATTCTACATGGGCACTGTATTTTTATTTTTTACACGTGGCGACAACTTAAACTTTTAATACACATCGTACACTTAGTTTCTAATTAATTACACCACCTGGCCATTATACTATAATCAGCTTTTAACATGTGTTAGTTAATGTTAACTAATTATTTTAACCTTTACTAAGTATTACAAACCTAACCCTAATTAATTGTAAATTCTTATTGAAGTCAACATTAGGGTTTTTTTTAATCTAAGTCAACAAGTCCAATACACGTACTTCTCTCGTCTTCTCATCAAAAATTCGTACTGTTCCGTTCAAGTATGAATTGTTTCGTTCCGAAGCTTATTATCGATTTGAGTGTTTGTCCGGATTTTGGAATTCATTTTTCCTTGTTTTTCATGTTTGCTGCATATATTTGATACTTTGAGACAGCAAATCCCCCAATCTCCTAGGTTCGTTCTGTGCTCCCTGTTTATTCTCTTTTCATATTGTGTCGTGATTTAAGTTGTACTCGTATTCAGATCATATATTCAATTCGCATGCTGTAATTGTTATAGCATTCATTTCGTTGCATTCTATTCCTGTTCCACATGATATATACCACTCTTAATCTTGTCAATTAATTTTTTTGTTTTCAGTATATTAATCTGTAGTAATGCTGTAATATATTTGCTGTCTTGTAATTGCGTTAAGAATAATTATTGTTAGTAGTTATTGTCTTGAATTCATTGTAGGTTGTTATGTTTTATGTGGTTTCTTTAACAATTTTTTTCAATTATGTAGATTAGTTTGTATATTTTTGTTCATTACTGCTGTGTGTGGAGCAAAAATATGTATGAAATAGTGTTGAAATTTCAAACCGTTCGTTCGAAATTAATCTGATGATGTGAAAGATTGTTGATCAAGTTATGTGGATTGAATTTGATCATGAGTTGCCTGAGGTTTTATATAGGTGCTAAGAAAAAGCTTTTCAATGCCTGAATTCCAATCATTTTTTATGTCATGTGGGAATCACCGTTATATAGATAGTAGATAAGGAATTAATGAAAACTATATTAAGAGAGTCTACATCAACCAAGTGCATTTAACATCATTGTGGTGTTAATGGAAGCAAACAGTGTTAGTATTAAGCTGCTAGGACTCTTAAGATTCTATAGAATTCGCTCTTCTAAAATGTGTATTAATGCAAGAGTCCTCCTAGATTTGGATAAATTTCCCGTAATGTTCAACAAACAATCCTGTTGTTAGAACCACTCTTTGCCTCCAAAATATCCATGCTCTGCCTCAACCTGATTGTTTGGCCTCTGTATTGAAGCAACATGATGATATATGATAGGTTGAACACATTTTGGTGATGAGACCTATCAGGTCATCCATAACTTCTTAGATGAAACCCCACATGTGGAAAAGAAACTTTGGCCAAGAAATCTTTTAGAAAGTCGCAACAACAAAGCTGCTAACACCACAAGAAATCAACATAAAGAAGCCACAAACACCAACACCTGGCCCTTCTGAACCACCTGTAGAGTCTCAATTGACTTCGTTTCATAATGCCCTCATGTGCCTCAAACAACCACACCTCCAAATATGGAAATAACCCACACACCCCACACTGAAATTTTCCTAAAAAAATCCCAAGCAACCACTGCATCTAGAAGGGTTATCTAGGCAAGCTATAGAGTCCAGTAGAGGAGATGTATATGGCTCTTGAAAGATGAGCATTGCACATGTGTATGGGACACAAGTGCAACTAAGTCAAGTCATGGAGGTGGGATATGAAAATGAAGGTAGTTCAATTGGGAACATGAGTCAGTTGCTTGGCTTTGGGATTTGCTATTATCACCATATAGTGTATATGACCATGTGGAACAAGTACCTTGATTCAATAGATATTCAATGTGCAAGATTGTATCAGAACACCTGAATTTTATGAGGTGCTGAGTGGGAGAAAAATGATTGACGGCGATTGATTTATTCACAATAAAACAAACATTTCCTGGGATGTATCTGATAGATGTATTGCATACAAAAGGTTTTGGAATTGTGGTCACAAAGATCAAACCTAGAGGCTTAGTTATGTGTCAAGACTTGAATTAGCCCTTGGCTACTTACACAGTAGCATCTGTTTCAATGTGAATATAGACTTGCTATATAAAAGAAGTACGAACATCATGGATCACACATGCAGGTTTGGATGACAGAAAATCCATTTAGTTAATGCTTGATCGAATGGCAGTGAAAACTCATGGAGACATCAGACCAATGAGGAAAATCTCCTGCACAGGCCCTTAATGAGTTGTTGTTTTCTCGGACATGAGTATGAGGGCTTGAGTATCTGTGTACCAAAATGAAATAGTTGCGTGCCTGCTCATATCAATGGAAAGCTCCATGACAACATCATAGCAATACTTCCAAATTATTTGAGATGGTAAGAATACAAACGCAAAGGTCAGGATAAGTATTTGTCAATGGGTGCAAGTAAGGTCCGGGAATAAGCCTTTACTCTTCTGCAAGATTTTCTTTCTCAAAGGGCCATTAGATGGATTGCAATGGCTGCAAGGGCATTGTAGGAGTAGATAGCCCATTTGAAAGGAATTTTGGTGCTACTAGTGTCAGTTGTCAGTAGCCTTGATGCAAATAATGAACTTTTTCCATTATGCATTGGGCTATAGTAGGATCAGAGGGGAAAAAGCTGTATATTTTTTTTTTGTGCATCATCTGAAGACCATACTTTTGTCTTGCAACAGAGGGCATGATTGGTGTATCATATCAGATAGGCAAAAGGTATTAACCCTAGTTCATTTTTAGTCCTAAGTGTTTGTACTTTCCTACTTGAAATTGTTAACATATGTGTTTTTTATCATGTGCAGGGCATTGATGCAGCCTTAAATAGTATGTGGGTGGAGGTGGGTAGAAGATATTGCTGCAAACACATCTCCAAGAATTAGAAAGCAGCATTCCTAGGCCCCCTTATGTATGCACTCTTTTGGAGAGCAGCAGTGCAACTAGCACTTTCACATTCAGGAAGGCAATGGAGGCCATAGATGCTACTAACCCTTTGGCCAGGATTTGGCTTTCTAAGCTAGGTGAGCAGGAGAGATGGACAAGACACAAATTTGATCCTAAAATTTGCTCTGATGAGAACAAGACCGATTTTGTTGAGAGCTTCAACTCAACCATTGGTAGTGACAGGACAAGGCCTGTGTTTACTTTACTTAAAGGTAAAAATTTACTAGATTGTGTTTTTGTTCAATGCTTTGAGTTCATTGCCAATTTGTGTTTTTTTTGTTATATTCCAAGGTATAAGAACCCATACCATGGTCGGGATGTCAACAAGAAGAAACAACTCTCTGTCATGGAAAGATGATGAGCCATGCCCTAATATTGTAAGGAGAATCCAGAAATTAATACATGACTATAGAATTTGCAAGGCTTTTGAAAGTGGTCCTGGTGAATATGAAATAAGAGATGGAAAGTCTAATCTGCCAGTAAGCTTGAACAATAGGACATGTGTGTGTGGTGCTTGGCAAATTAGTGGTGTCCCATGCAAACATGCACTAAGGGCCATCCTAGCTACGAAACAAGATCCGTTCCAGTACACCAGTACATGGTATCCTGGCTCTGCGTACAAGCAAACATATGCCCCCAACATACAAACAATACCTGATGCACTCAATTGGCCTGAGATACAACTTCCAGAGATCAAGCCACCCACCATGAAAAGAGGGGTAGGAAGACCATCGAGAAATAGAAAGAGAGATTCAACTGAGGTAGAAAAAAACCAAAAAGTCAAGTACAGTGAAATGTGGAAAATGTAATAAGTTTGGACACAACAAAAAAACTTGCAAGGGAGGGCTAACAGCAAAGGAGGTGACACAACAAGTCGAGAATACAAATGCACATGTTGAAAGAAACAAGAGCACACTTGAGATTGGAGAATATGCTCTACTAAATCAAGTAAGAAAAAAAGGAACTAAACAACAAATCAAAGGATATTGGTGGGACAAAGTCAAAGTCGACAATGTCAAGCTCTCAGCCACTACCATCACCATCTGCAACTGCCATTGGCAAGAAGAAGAAATCTGAACAAGTGTCGGCATCACAGCCTATCAGAAAATCGGCAAGAATAAGTAAACAATAGGAGTGTCTAGTTTAATCAGCAAGAATATGTGTTGTTCGAGTCTGTAACTCGTTAATGTGAGTCTGTAACTCATAGATTTGTTGTTGGTTTTTGCTCTAATTTAGCATATTATTGTTTTGTTTTGATTTTGCATTGAAGTAATATGATCTGTTTTAAGCTGTCAACATGATTACTTAAGCTTTCAATCTGATCAGAGTTTGAATTTATGTTATAATATAAATTTGAAGAGTTATAATCTGAATATGATTACTTAAGCTTACTGTGAGTGTTGTCAATCTGTTTGAAGCTGACAACTTGGCACTGAAATAATATGCTCTAATTTGAAGCTGTCAATATGATTATTTAAGCTTTGATGAGCTGATTCTTGAATACAATGTTGTTCCAGTTGAATATCATTGTTGTCTATTTGTATGACAGCTTTAAGTATTTGGATATTGATCAGAGTTGTATTCTGAGAGTGATTTGGATTTTAGAGTTGTATTCTGAATTTTTGTTATAATCTGATTAGAGTTTGAATTTATGTTATATTCTGAATTTGATTATCAGAGTTATAATCTGAATTTTCAGTTTAATTTTAGTATGAGCAACTCAAAATCAATTTATGTTATAAACTGATCAGAGTTGTCTTCGGAACAATATAATTTCTAATCAGGTTGTGTTGTCTCTTCTGTGTTTCTGATCAGGTTATGATCTGCATTTTCAGTATAGTATTGCATTTGTTCTAAGTTCAATTTATGTTTAAGCTTTGTTTCTTCCTCTTTAGCACATTGTTGTGCAACTCAAAATCAATAACTGAGCTGATCATGTATAAGCATAATATGAGTAGAGTTGTATTCTAAATTTTCAGAATAATTTCAGTAAGTCATATCATTTAACACTTTATTTGATTTCAAGTAACTCAATTTGACCAATTTTCTGGATTCTCTTTGCATCTCAAAATAAWCTCAGTAAGTCTATTTCAATAACTCAAATCAATTTTCAGCACAACATCGATTCTCTGAACAACAACTGATCAATAATTTTCAGCACAAAAACTCATCAGATATTGCCGAAATACACTCTGAAATTCCAATAAATCAAAACCAATTTACAACACAACAACTCAACAGAAAAATACGTTGAAATTGAACAAGATTTGAACATAAATATTCAAATTCAAKAGAAACCCATAATTTTATTATCCTCAATCAACCATTACACAGGAGTTACCATTACAAAGCAATTRTAGACCACAAAAGAAGGGTTTAATTCTTAAACAAAAGTACCAGAACAACAAGAACATATAAACATATTAGCAGCTCATGAATTTGCCCAAACTACACTCTGAAATTACTTAAATTCAATCATTCAACTCGAGCATGCCACTATTGAAAATCCATCGTAGAAGCAAACCACCCTTCCTCTCGTATACCAGTCGAAAAAGAAAACCCACCCACTTTGCACTTGTTGTACGCTTCATATGGGGAGTATTCGATTAATCTGCAGAATTGATTCCATAGCAACGCCTCAAGTACGGCTTCAAGAACATAGCCAATAGTCAAACTGAACGCCTATTAATGTCTCAGAAAATCGCCAAACCCTAAAACAGCAACAAGCAAGTCTCCGTAAAAAGGAGGAGAATGACTTGCCGCAATGGGATATCTATCTATCCAACAGCCAGAGAATGATTTTAGGGGAAATAAAAATTAGGCATCCATATTCACATTACTAGACTTAGTAATTATAGAATGTCATGTTAATTTATGCACTGTATTATTATCCTTTAACACCTGTTTAAAAGCTTGTTATTGTATAATGTCACGTGGTAATTAATTAAGAAACAGGTCACGGTGTGTAATTAAAAAATTCTTAATTGTCGCCGCTGTTGAATAAAACGGTCTACCAATCACCGCCTCCTGCGCATCTCGGTCGTTGATATCTGGGGTCGTCCCACCATGTAGATTTCCCTAATAGTTAAATATGAAGCAATAATGACATATATATTACATGGTTAAATATGGCCTCTCCTGTGTCTGGTTCGTGCCATACCAAAGGAACACAACCAAGCAAACAATTTATAAACCAAACTAATAATAGTATTAGTGGATAAGTTACAGGTCAAACCACAAGAAGTTTGGGGACACTTGAGATGTGATAAGCTTTTTGATGTCCTTCTCAAAATCCCCCAATGTCATATAGTGGGGGATCGAACACAGGGAACTACGCAAATTGTTGATTAATTAGGCTAAGGTTCGGAGTTTTGATATGGTAAGTTTAGAGTAACAACTACGCAACTACAAGCAACAATAGATTAAGACAAATAGCTAAGAATCTAGGGCAAGTGCTCCGGAATAGTCTTTTAGCTCGAGAAAACCTTACCAAAACCATGAAACTCGGGAAAGGGGATAACTTTCTCTAATTTTCTCTCACCGTCCCGCTAGGGCCCCAATTAAGAGAGTGAGGTTGAGTAAAGGAGGTTGGTATCCCTTAAGGCCTCACCAAGTCTACCTCAAACAACCGACCATTTTAACAAGAGCAAACCAACAATCCTAATCACTTTAATCCTCTCTCGAGGCATCATCATGCTCATGGTCTTTTAAGGAGTGAATAGAAAACACACAACACTCATAGACAAAGCATGTATGTAAACCAACATCAAGTGTAACCTTGATCAAGGGCTAACCTAATGCTCACAACGCTCAAGACCACCTTCCCCTTTGTTTCACTCATCGGTAAGAAAATCCCCAAATCATTCCAACTATTACATCACACAAGCCCTAGAAAGAGGACTACTCACACATRATGGAGAATAAAYCAATAAAACATGAAACAYGCTTTAAACAAGGACTAAACATGATTAACTACTCAAACAAGCAATAATAAGAGATCAAGATCAAAATACCAAATAACTACTAGTTTCAAAAGGTATAAAAGATAAGCAATTAACTAGAAACAAGAAGAAAAGAGTTGAAGAAATAATACCAAAACTTGGATTGAATGATTGAAATGGATAGAAGAAATCTCAACTTGATTACAAAGCAAAGCAATGAAAAATGTGTTTCTCTCTCTCTCTAAAATGAGCTAAAAATGTATTTTCCCTCTACCAAAACCCTTAAAATTAGACTTAGCAATTAAAAATGAGCCAAAAGCTATTTATACAAGAGGCTAAATGGGCCAAAAACAAGCTTAATTAGGTCGAAATCCAGTAGGAGCGATCGCTCCCTGGGCTAGGAGCGGTCGCTCCAAACTTGCCCTAAATCGAGGGTTTTCTTCGCTAGGGTCGCTCTAGGTTGGAGCGGTCGCTCCACCCACGCTCCTAAGTCTCTGGAAAAGTTTCTTGGGAGCGATCGCTCCAGAGGGAAGGAGCGACCAAGTCAGTTCGCTCCATCTCCTTTTCTTCCTCTATTTGCTCCCTTTATGCTTCCAAGTCTCGTCTCCTAGCTCCTTTGCCTCCAAATCCCAACAAAGTGGTCTCATTACCTGCAAAGCACTCCTAGATATGTCAAAGTAGGGGCCAAGATATCAAATTCACAACCAAAATGCATCTTTTCTACACAAATGACTCTAGTACACTAGTAAGATGCAAATGAGCAAAAATGGGACTAAGAATACACAGTAGAGCTCAAAACAAGGTCCAAAAGGAGGGAATTAAGCCTAATAAATGGCCATAAAGACCACTTATCAAACTCCCCCCAACTAGACCTTTGCTCGTCCCGAGGCAAAGTAACCAACAAGCGAAAAGAAAGTTTTATTACACTAACTCTAAAACACGAAATCAAAGCATATATACACTAACTCACTTTCGCAGGAATCACAGTCGTTTTTAGCGTAAACGACAAGCCCTTTAAACCCCCTAGTCACCAAGGGGGACGAGTGTGCTCTCGTGAGGGTTTCCTAAAAGTTAACCCACAACTCCCATTCATTCTTGCAAAGTGGTTTTCAAAGAATACGTAGGTCTCAACCCAAGTCGCAAGGAAAGGCCCATTGAAAGCTAAATGTGTCCAACCCTCAAGTTTCTTGAGACTAAGCAAGCTAACAAGTTAGTGGTCACAAGTGGGCATTTGAGGGCCCAATCTAATGCAACTAAACACCTCTCACTTCTCACCAAGACTTTCCTCCCTGACCTCAAAGGCATAAACGATGTGGCGTCTCATAGCTCAAGTGCGTTAGCTCGAAGAAAATGAAAGAGAAAGTGACTCAGGCAAGCCTAGCATGTGTATCGAATAACTCATGACTTCCTCCACCAAATGACTCAACCACCTAGAGTTAAAAGGTTTTGAGAGGTGTAATGTTAGGTTCAAGGCAGGTAAGGGTAGAAATTTGGCTATGGTGCTCATCTTAGTCAAGTGAACTTATAAATGCAAGAGCTTAACACAACCAAACCAAAGGGGGCAAACTTCCCCCCAACTAAACATTACTTACCTTCATCCACAACATTTACAAGTACACTAAGGACTTTTGCTTTTTGAGATTTTTTTTTGACTAAGCTAAACTCAATGGGTTTTGAACTTATAACCCAAGCAACCATACAAGACCACCACTTCCCAACATTCACATTCAACTCAAATCAAACTTATCTCTAATTCACTTGACTCTAAGGGTGAATCAAACAAAATTTGGCCATGGCTCATAATGTGGGTTGTCAAAGAAGTGGAAACTCAAAAGGGTTGCAAAGGAAAATGTAAACCCAAAATCCCAATTTTTTTTAAAAGAAAAGTAAAACAAAAGGTTAATGCAAAACAAAAATATTTTTTGTGTCCTAAATCCCCAAAAGAATGCCTTCATTATCCCCTAAGTTGGTTCGGTCTAGGCCTCAGAATAACATGAGTGAAATAATGACTTAAGACAACACATGCTAGTCCCTCAAATGTGTTTAGAATGTTTAAGTGCTTAGGGGCTCTAGAAGTCATCTCTCACCTCACCAAGGTTCAAAACAAATGCCACAAGGTAATGCCTCATCTTTGGTTGGGCTACACCCGTCTCGGCCTTAAAGGCTCGCCATCAAGGTCCCATAAGTGAAAAGGTGAGTAGTCCAAAACCTACAGTGACTAGCCTACCCCTAAAAACTCTCGAGCCAAAACACACAAGCCTAAGCTCCAACCCCCCCCCCCCCAAGGTCAAGGGTCGAGACAAAAATCAGTTTCATCTGTAAGAATGAATGCTCATCACAAAATCCTCCCGTGCTAGGACCACGGGGACAGCTGACCACACAAGAATAGGGGAATTAAAAAAAGTTAAAGCTAAAGGTTATGAGAAGGGGAGTAGGAGTGATCTCACCCACACCACCAAACAAGGTGGTTGCCAAACATCCGCAACCAATAGCTCCTCGCTAGGTACCTGTGGAAATCACAAAACAAACTCCAGAGCCTATTAGCAATATGGGAAAGTGGTTCTAATAGGCTCGACATAGCTATAAACTAGCTACATCGAGGAACCGTGTCCCAACTCGGAAAAATTCCCCGAGTCAAGCCAAATCTACCTCTACACTACAAGATAAACTACCAAAGAAAACAAAAATAGCTATATACAACCGAAAGCTCATCATCTGAAATGCACCACCCAACAACAACAAACCAAAATAATCCCCCCCAACTCAACCAAACCTACTAATCGAGTAGCTATTCGCGATGCTCTTTCGTCTTTGCCCTATCAAAATAGTGAAAATGAAAGGACATGCCTCCCCCCAACTAAATCAAACACCATCTCGGTGTTGCATGAAAAACCATAGAAAACAAGGGAGGGAGGGAGGGAGGGCAAAGACGAAAGGATGCATCTAATCGTCATCATCATCATCATCATCATCATCATTGTCATGCTCATCACTATTATCATCATTGCAGACGCCAGATGGGAGCCCGGTGGGTACTATCGGAGTAGCCGAGATGTGGCTAGAGTAAAGTCTGATAGGGTCCCGATTGTAATCAACGGTCCCACAAAGAAGGTTAGAGAGAGTGCCATGTGGTTCCCAACCTCCGGTATAACTGTGGGGGAACCACCTAGTCTCTCCAGGCTCGGTTGATTTAAGATTTTTCAAATTATATTTAACTTGTTCCGTGTTGAGGGGAAATGTCGGATCGCCTCTAGGGTAAGCCCCACCACTACGACGGTAGTCGTAAGGCCGTGGGATAGTACGGTCCGCATGGATAGTGCCGGGGCCCTCCCAATACAGATACGTATATCCAACCCATGCTTAGGGTTCCCTAGTGAGTCATACACAATCGGGTTCCAATTAGGAACAAGACTCGATTGTGGTGGCTCGCTAGGGAAGTTAACATATTGCAGTACATTCCCTTGATCCACCTGCTGCTGATAGTAAAAATGCTCATAAAAGTTTGATTCAAGTGGAGCAGGTGGAGGAATATACTGTCGTGCGGCAATCTCCTCAACAGAAATAGCCAAATCATGTAACATTTTAGCCAAGTCAGAGGGGGCAGAAGCGCAGAACCATCATACCTGCCCCCATGTTGGGGGTGTAGCCACGGGCTTGCCCATGAGAGGAGCTCTCCTCTCTATGCCCTTGTTGCTGCTGCTGTTGTTGTTGTGGTTGTTGCTAGAGTGGTTGGGGTTGTCTTTGCCTCTCTTGAGCCCGCATCCACATCTTCCTCAATCTATCCTCCCGTTGGTTGTATTCAGTTTGGGACATATCCCGCCCATCAAGATTTTCGAGCGGAATGTTCCATTTGTAGGAAACATCCTCGGGAGGGTTAGTCAAGAAATTTGAGGGGAGGTAGTACCATGGGAGATTTTTCATTGTTGCCACCCAAAGACGCCCCTCGACCTTAGCCACCCGGTAGAAACCCGCTTGGGAAATGGCTTCCCCATTGAGGTACATGTAGGAAGGAATCGGTGTCTCGAGTCTCAAGTTCTCAAGATATCCCAACCGATATGCGATCCATGTCACCATGCCCCCCCATGTAGATGGCTCCCTTTTGGAACCGCGGGTTGTTTCTCAATTCATAACTCCTATAGGCAAACAAATACCCCAGGTTTACCCTTTGCTCTGGGTCCCGCTGATCCCTTGGCCTCCCCGCCGCTCGCCAAATCATATACAACTCTTCCTTAGGTAGCTTGCCTAACTCATCCTTTGAAAAGAAAAGATAGGCCATCATCCTATGGAAGTACCGAAGGGACAAGTGAATGATTTCCGAGGCCTTTGCAGACCTTGACTCGTAATGATCGACCCCTCCGGAAATATTCGTCCACCAAGCATCCAAATTATATGTCCTATCAAGCCCCGAGCTCAAGATCCTTGCGTCCGTCTCAAACCCAAACAATTCATTCAYTTGGGACAAGGTAAGCTCATGATTGTTGTTGAAAAGTCTAAAGGAGACTTTCATGGGTGAGGAGCTTTTGTTGAAAATGAAGGAGGCAAAGAACTCCATTGTTAAGTTTGTGTAAGTGATGGGAGCTCGGGTCGGGCTCTCTTCGGACAATTTGGGTGATATAAATGGAAGGAGGCCAATGTTTGCAGAGAAGGATCTAATTTGGTCGTCCAACCCCAATTGTTGGCATGTTTTCTCATGGTAGAATAGGGTGGGGTGGATATCCCACTTGGCCAATTATTTAAGTTTTTGCTTTTGTTCATCGTGGGGCAAGCAGATTTTGTAAGGGCCGGAGGGTGGAGGGTTATTTGAGCCCTCACCCGGAGTTTGTGGGTGATTTGTTTTTTGTTGCTTTCGGGAAGAGCCCGATCGTGAGAGGTTTTTTTTAGGAAGGAGGCCATTTTTGGTGGTGTAAAGGTTTAGTGTAAGTAATGCAATGAGCAACAATTTCCAACATACCATAATTACCAACTCCAAAATCAAACAATCACCAACACAATTCAAACCATAATCTCCCCACTAACAATCTCAATTAACCAATGCATTTTAATGACAAGCACACAACCACAACAATAATTTCCAGCAAAAATTGACAAGTAGCCACTCCAAAACAATGAGTTTCAAAACCAAGCATGCAATCACTCACTAATTCATTCAAAAATCCAAGATAAAATCATGAAAATTTGAAAATATAAAAACTCTAACCTTCAAAATCATCTAATTAAACAAAATCTATTCTAAAATCATGACAAGAACAACAATTCAAGGCTAATGGTATGAATTTTAGGCTAAAATAATAAAGTGAAATCCKAATACCTCAAAAGGGAGAGATTAGCCATCGAATTACTCCACAAAACCCGCAAATCTAGCCTTGAATTAGAGTGCTTGATGTGATTTTAATAAAGAAAATGAAAAWTTTGAGTGTTTTTGAGAAGTTAAGAGGAAATTTGAGTGAAAGAGTGAGTGAGAAGGAGTTTTAGAGAGAGAGATGAAGGAGTTTGAGAGAGTATTTTTTTGAAAATGATAGGAGTGAGAGGGACGTGTAGGGGTGGGGTTAAGATAAAGACATGGAAAAAGCCTAGCCACGTAAAAAAAACGTTGAAAACGAGTGGCTCGCTCCACAGGTCGCTCTTGGGTCGCTCCAACCCTAGGTTTCCTTCGTTTTCCAAGTAGCTTTGGAGCGACCCTGGAGCAACTTAGGAGCGACCCTGGAGTGACCTGACTTGGTCGCTCCACAGGTCTCTCCAAAGTCTATGGAAATTGAGCTTAGGAGCGACTTGGGAGCAGCCTGTGGAGCGACCAAGTCAGGTCACTCCAAAGGTCGCTCCTCAGTCGCTCCTAAGCTACTGGAAACCAGGCTTAGGAGCGACTCAAGGAGCGATCAGTCCTTAGAGCCATTTTGCTTCATTCATTTCTTTTTCTCTTTTACCCTAACACCTTAGAACTTCAAATGCAACACTTTCCCACTCCTCCGAGGTACAATAGCAAATGTCTCTCAAACCACTCCCCCTCGGAAAAAAATTCCTCCGAAATTTGCACACTTAACACAAAAACACAACTATGCTAACCCAAAGAGTGACAATAATACAAACTTGCTTGGTTTAAGGTCACTAGCTAGACCACTTACCTGCACTTACCGTGCCGATGATGATGGTGGTGGATCAAGGTAGAGCACCGCCATGGCCTTCAAATCTCCATCTTGCCTCAAATACGGCTTCAATCTTTGCCCATTGACCAAAAACCGCTCTCCATCTTTCTCAATCTCAAATGAGCCATATGGTTTTGTGTCAACTACCACATAGGGACCCGACCACTTGGACTTTAACTTTCCCAGGAATAACTTGAGGCGCGAGTTGAAAAGCAAAACGTCGTCACCAATCTTGAAATAGTGAGCTGAAATGTGCCGGTCATGCCACGTTTTGGTTTTCTCCTTGTAGATACGGGAGCTATCATAATCCTCAAGCCTTAACTCTTCAAGTTCATTCAATTTCATGAGGCGTTGCTCTCCAGCATGTTGCAGATCCATGTTCATTTCCTTCAAAGCCCAATGAGCCTTGTGCTCTAATTCAACCGGTAGATGGCACAATTTCCCATATACAAGGCAAAACGGGGTAGTCCCTATTGGTGTCTTGAAAGCCGTGCGGAGAGCCTATAGTGTATCATCAAGTTTGAGGCTCCAATATTTCCTTCCCTTGTTCACCACCCTCTCAAGGACATTTTTTATTTCTCTATTAGTCACCTCCACTTGACCTTGAGTTTGAGGGTGGTAGGGCAATCCCACCTTGTGATGAACTCCATATTTGACAAGCAACTTTTCAAACTGCTTCTTTGCAAAATGCGATCCCCCATCACTAATCAAACATCTTGGGACCCCGAACCTTGGAAAGATGATTTTCATTAAGAGCTTGATGACCACCTTGTGATCATTGGTGGGAGATGGGATGGCCTCAACCCATTTTGTCACGTAGTCAACCGCCACCAAGATGTATTGGTGGGCACAAGAGGTTGGGAAAGGCCCCATAAAGTCTACTCCCCACACATCAAACGACTCAACCTCCAAAATGCCTAGTTGGGGCGTCTCATTTCTTTTCGTAACTCCGCCGCTCCGTTGACACCGATCACAAGCCTTGACAAAGTRATGAGCATCCTTATGCAAGGTGGGCCACCAAAACCCGCTTTGAAGCACTTTTGAGGTCGTCTTCATTCCACCACCATGTCCTCCACACGAAAGCGTATGGCAATGCTTCAACACTTGTTGAACCTCCTCACTCCTAATGCATCTCCGAAATAACCCGTCCCCAAATTGCTTAAACAAATACGGGTCATTCCAAAAATACCGGTGAGCCATTTTCTTAAACCTCTTCAATTGCTTCCCATTCATGTCATGAGGTAAGATTTCGGAGGCCAAATAGTTTGCGTAGTCTGCGAACCAAGGTATGGACCCATCTAATATGACCATAATAGCATCATCCTTGAAATCATCATCAATAGGGGGCCCTTTTCCTTCACAATCAAGGTATTCACTTGGTAGTCGTGAGAGATGATCGGCTACCAAGTTTTCCTTGCCACTTTTATCCTTCAACTCTACATCAAATTCTTGGAGAAGTAGGACCCACCTAATCAACCTCGGTTTTGCGTCCTTCTTGTAAATCAAATAGCGGACCGCCGCATGATCCGTGTACACCACCACCTTGTTGCATACAAGGTAAGACCGAAATTTCTCCATAGCGAACACAACCACTAGCATCTCCTTTTTGGTGGTGGTGTAGTTCCGTTGAGCATCGTCAAGGGTCTTGCTAGCATAAGCAATGACATGAGATTTTCCCTCGACTCTTTGTCCGAGCACGGCCCCTACACAAGTGTCACTGGCATCGCACATTAGCTCAAAAGGCAAGCTCCAATTTGGAGCTTGCACAATGGGGGTGCTTGTCAAGGCCCGTTTCAAAGATTCAAAGGACCTTTAACAAGCATCGTCGAAAACAAATTCCACATCCTTCTGTAACAAGTTGGTCAATGGTTTCACCAATTGAGAAAAATCCTTGATAAAGCGGCGGTAGAACCCCGCATGACCTAAGAAAGCATTAACTCCCGTTACCAAGGTCAGTGGTGGGAGTTTCCCAATTACCGAAACCTTGGCTGGGTCAACTGCAATTCCATTCATGGATTACCTTATGGCCAAGGACAATCCCTTCTTGAACCATAAAATGACATTTTTCCTAATTTAGAACTAGGTTTGTCTCTTGGCAACGTTGGAGGACCTTTCCAAGGTTTTTCAAGCAAAGATCAAATGATGATCCCCCAACGCTAAAGTCATCCATGAATACTTCAATCTCTTTTTCAAGCATATCCGAAAAAATAGTGGTCATTGCTCGTTGAAAGGTTGAAGGCGCATTACACAATCCAAATGGCATCCTTCGATATGCAAAGGTGCCATGTGGGCAAGTGAATGTCGTTTTACCTTGGTCATCCGGGTGGATTGGTATTTGGAAAAAACCCCGAATAACCATCTGTAGGGCTTCGCCCCGCCTTA